>LGRX02024724.1:0-18821 GCA_001247695.2 Cymbomonas tetramitiformis | reverse complement strand
TCTCTACGTGGACTTCGAGAACGCCTACGGGTCGGTGGAGCATGACAGACTCCAGCACACCATGAAGTACCTGGGGATCCCGGAGGACGCGGTCAGAGTGGTGGCGGACCTCTACGGGGGGGAGGCACACAAGTCACCTTTTAGGATGGCCTCAAAGATAGAACACCACAGCTCGGAGCCCCTCATGGTCAAAAGGGGACTAGTGCAGGGAGACTCGCTGAGCCCCCTTCTCTTTATTCTCTATTTGGAACCCCTACTACGCTGGCTCAAGGCGGGCAACAAGGGGTATCTGCACCGCCTCACGGATTCGGACAAACCAATTCGCACCTCCTCGGCGGCATATGTGGACGATCTCGCCCTGGTCGCGGAGTCGGCAACGCAACTGGCAGTGCAAGTCAGGAAGCTGGAACTCTACTCCAACTGGAGTGGACTTCGAATCAACAAGACCAAATGCGGAATTACGGGAACGGACGAAAAAGGGTCTCCGATCCCTGAGGAGACATACGAGGATGTCACCATGCACACCCCCAGGGTAGGCAAGCATGGATTCCCGTACCTCCACCCGGATGACCCATACAAGTACCTTGGGATACAAGTAGCCCTCTCGGGGGACTGGACGGTCCAAAAGCAAGCCTCCATTCTGCAGGCAAGGGAAAGGATACAGGCGCTCCTCCACTCCCCTCTGACGAGCGGACAGCAGGAGGAAGTCCTCCGCTCGGCAATTATAGGACAGCTTAGATATGCCCTTCCCTTAGGGATTTTTTCTACCAAGGAAATCGAGGACCTAGACGCGATTATCGGTGGGGCATACAAGCTCCTTAATGGATTGCCAAGAGGCACCGCTAATTGCTACACGGCACTCCCGAAAACCTCCTACGGGCTTGGGCACACACCACTGCTGGCCACGTACGCACAAAGTGTGGCGAGCGCCCTGCAGATGGCCACCGCCACCAGGGAAGACCTTCGAGAAAGGCCGAGAGAGGTGTTCAGGGAAAGTGAGGCCTTTCATGTCAAGCAGACCTCTCAACTTAGTGCCACCACGAGGGGGCTGGTCAGGTATCATTACAACCGCAGACAGGGACAGGTGGACGGTACGGTCAGCACTGGGGAACTCGACAGGTGCTGCACAGCCCGGCAACTTGCGGTGCTACGTGAGCACCAAGTCTTGCTCACAGGATCTGGACCGCTACTGGCGGACCTGATTAACACCCAGCACGGGGTCTCCAAACTTGCGAACGCGGTTCGGAAGCCCTTCCCGAGTGCGCTCGAAGGCAGACACAGAACGGTCGTTGACCAGGACACGGGTGAGGAGAGCGTGAAGATCTATTCAGTCAATGACCAGGAGGAAATTCCGCTTAGTCTGACCACGCTGCTGCCTCTGCTCCCTTTCGTGGAGGAGGGGTTTTATGTGGCGAAGGGGGCACCCGTGCGTGCAGCCTCAGAGAAGCAAAAACAAAAGTCCCCGCCAGGTTTCAAGGGCGCATGCGAACCTTCATGCTCATGCTGTACCCATATATATGCGAAGCGCTCGCTGACAAGCCCAACGACACGCGATTCTGGGACAACCCGAAAAACCTCACCCTCAAACCCCAGTTTATGCCGTCCAAAGAGGCACACAACGCTCTAGGGTTCCAAAGGTTGGCAGAACCCCAGGCGACCGAAGGGGAAGAACTAACCACTTGGGAAGAGGGCTTCCACCCCACTCAATCCAAATGGGGCCCGCGATCGCTGTGGCACGCAGGAAGAAGAGGACCCCCCACGACCTCCATGCAAGCCAAAAACGCCTTAAAACAAATGGCGACAGGTTATTGCGCCAAGGACGAAGAAGACCACGAAGACGCCTTTAAATGCCACGATATTGGAGTCAGACCCACCCTGCTTGAGGACCCGGGGGGTAGAGTCATGATAATGGACTCCGTAGGCGTGAGACCCAAGGCGGAAAAATTCCTCTCAGACCTGCGACACGCAGCCAGAGCTGGAGCAAGACTCACCGAGAAGGAGGCGATGGGCAGCAGGAGGGCGATGAGGAGAAACCGCCCTGAGGGGTCCCATGCGGACAGCCTCCTGAAGGGGGGAGGAAGAAGAGGAAACGAGCCCCGGGGGGAGGGCACCCCCAGGCACAGGACGGAAGGGGTCTTCTCGGACACCAGAGGCAGGGAGGCGTGGCTTAGCTCCATACAAGTGGAAACCCACAGCCTCTGCACGACGGGCTTGGACACAGTGTCGATGCACCAGACGAAACTCGCGGATGCCCTCAACGGAACCGAGTTCGAGCAGTCGGAACAATACGAGGCGCAGATGCGCAACACGATGGAAACGGTCCGGGACGAGGGATTTTCCTTTGTCCTGACTTGCGACGGCAGCCACTGGAATGTGCTCCTATTCGGAAAAAATGAGGACACCAGTGTTTCAATCTACCTCTACGACCCAATGGGGGGGGAAGACACGCGCCTACTGACGGCGCTGAGACAGTGGGCAGGACCGCCGGGATGGCCGCCGGTCAACGTAACGGTCTCCAACATGGGGTCGCACACCAACGAGACGGATACCAATGCGGAGTCTGGGTGTGCTACATGATTGACAAGTGGCAGGAATGGAATAGGTCCACCACAGGAGAGAGGTGGGAGTCCTGGATCGGGCTGCATGGGCCCCCGGTGGGCGGAGAAGCTACGACCTCCAAGGGATACAGGAAAGCCATGAGAGGCCCAATCATGGCGCGCATAGGAGAATTAGAACAACGGGAGCGCCACCACGTGTTCCACGGGGAGGGAGAGATTCATGACCCAATCTCCTTCGAGGAGGTGGATGACGAAATCCAGGAAGAGGCAAGCGCGGGGCCAATGCAAGTCAGGAGGAGCCCGACCAGGCAGACCCAGGCAAACACGGTGCCAGAAACCCCCAGGCACGCCCGGGAGCTCCCGAAGGTCGGTGAGAAAAGGACCAGGCAGATCATACAAAGCCCCCAGGCCACAAAGGAGAGCGAGGAGATCAGACCCAGGCCGAACCCGCCTGCGCAGACACCCCAGAGGGAAACAAGCCCCCACCGGGTCACAAGTTAGCCTGGAAGATGGCAGAGGCACGAAATGGAAAGGGACCGCGGCGCAGATCATGATGCTGAGGACATGGGTCCTCGCTCAATTGTCCAAAGGAGATGTCAGGACGGGGGAGTTGTTCCAGCATGCGGCCAAAATCGGATTCTCGAGAGACGCGGTTAGGCTGATGGCCACGCACCTCGTAAGCAGTGAACAGGTCGCATGGGCAACGCACCCCCCTGTTAATGACTGCCGGAGCAGGAACAGGTGGTGGAGGATAGACACCATGGAGCTCTCGGTAGGCGCTGGCCCGACGGTTGCCAATGATCCGGAAGTGCTCGAAGAAACGGAGGAGGAACCCCAGGCCGTTGAGGCGTCCGAGAACACCACAATCCTAGCGGCTAGGACGCACTGGGGAAGCAGGGAATACCTGCTTGGGCCAATTCGCCCACAAGGGGAGACATGGGTCGAAGAGGACACACTGCTGACAGGAGGAATTGCGGGAATGAACCCGAGCCGAGCCGAACGAGAGACCGACACGTTCCACAACAAGGAGCGGGAAGCACAGCAGGCTCGGAGACACACAGAAAGAGAACCGCTGTCAGGAGCTCCCACGAGGCATGCCCACTACTGGCCGGGGGTCACCGAGCTCAACATAGACACTGAACCCTTTAACCCAGACTGGGACGCAGCACCCTCGGGCAAGTGCACGCTCACGACAGAGACAGGCAGGCACCACGTGTTCGCGCACGACGAGCGGGGCAAGATGGTAGGCGCCCTCAAAGAAGAGGTACTCGATAGGCTCTACGACAGATATGTGGCCGCGGCGGGCACGGACAGCGCAGATCAGACCCATACAAGGGCGGGGGAAGAGCGACGGAGGTCCTTCGAGGAGCGGGAGCCACAGCTGGGCACAGTCCACGGATTCGCCACAGAAGTAGTCCTCCTGCTCAAAAGATATTCCTGCGAGGAGGAGGAGGAAGTCAAGAAAACTGCACTGCAAAATCACTGGACGCTCCCTCCAGAAATTATGCAAGCGCTCCAGGAGGCCTTCGGGATCCAGGCGGAGATATTCGCGTCGCCGCTCAACGTACACAGCCACACGGCGACATACTGCTCCAAGTTCGACAGGGACAAGATTTTCGGATCCAAAGGGTCTGCATGGGACACCCGATGGGGAGAACTGGGCGCCTTCGAGTTCAATCCGGAGTACACAGCGGCAGACCTAGACAAAGCGCTTCAGGAGGCCCTGATGTCCACCATGGCGAAAACCCCGGTACTGGGGGTAGGAATTTACCCGGCCTGGACGAGAACGCCAGCCAAGGCATACTGCAGGAGGTATGGAGATACTAGGATACATGAATTTGGGGTGATCCCAAGAAAAAGCTTTACGTTCCTTCCCCCAGACCACTGGGGAGGCACCACAGTATCAGGCGTCACGAAGAAGGACTACAGCAACTGGGGAGTTAGGATCCTAGTTGTTGCCAACGCAGAGGGATGGCAAAAATTCTGCCCGAACCCAGAAGGGGCGGCGGAACTAGTCGGGAAGGCCCTGCAGCGCAGCACGTACTGCACGGTCCGTAAGTACCACACGATTCGGAACCTCAGGCCGGCCAACCCGAGGGTCCACACCTCGGACGCAGTGGCAGACATGGCGGCGGTCAAAAACGCGATGGAGAACACTAGTCAATACGACATGATCTTCGACCCTCACCCGATGAGAAAATGGGAAATACCGAGCATGTCGCGCAGACAGGGATGGGGGAACGAAGGGGGTGAGGTCCCCAAGGAAGACCGCACCCCGGAGGCGGCGAGGGCCATGAGACAAACATGGCGCGACAGGGGACTCGCCGAGGTCACGATCACGGAGTACCATGCGGCGAACACGGCATGGCCTTTGGACAAGATCAAAGAGGACTCGAGGGCCAGATGGCTAAAAGCAATGGAGCGCACTCCCATGCTCTTCAGCAGACAAGACAGGGACAGGGGACACACGGAAGTAAGGGAGAGGTTCCCCACGTGTCCCATTAAGCACAAAACCGGACGTTCCAGAACCCTAGAGGAAATCAACAAAGCCTGGGATGCAACCTCGTTCCTCTATACGGATGGGTCGCGACTGGACCCAGAGGAAGAAGGGGGGTTACATAGAGTGGGAGCGGCCTACTGGGACCCCAGAGGGGATGAAAACCCCAGAACTTGGAGGGGCACGTGGTCGACGGGTGGACACCTCACCATCAACAGGGCGGAACTCCTGGCGATCCACGCGGCACTCAGGGCCAGAGAATGCACAACACCGGGCGAGATAGCAATCTGCACGGACAGCCTCTGCAGTATGTACCAAATACTCAACATGTTATCCAGACCCCACACGATGGAGGGCCACAGACACAGGGATTTGCTTGAGGATATACTCTCCCTGGTAGAACAGCATAACAGCCAGGGAACGAAGGTCTCACTCAGGAAGGTCAAAAGCCACACGGGGGTAAAGGGCAACGACAAGGCAGATGAGGCGGCCAAACAGGCAGCAGAAAACCAGGAGGGCACCACCCAAATTGACCCATGGGACAACAGGACCATGTACACGCTCGTAGCCAATGCCCGAGATGGTGAATCGATGAGGCCCCTGCAAGGGGAGGGGGCGGTGGAAAGGTATGTGGCTGGAAGGATTGCACTAAAATCGACACAGCACAGGTCAGTGAGAAAATGGCTACAGCCCCCGAGCAGCCCGTGGGAAGAATGGGGAACACCCGGCAGGGGGAATCGGGAGGGAGCCATCCCAGTAGAGGGCTCTATGACAAAGAACCCCACGACCGGCGCCCCAGGGCCAGCCCAAGGCCCCGACCGGGGCCGACAGAACGCGGAAATGGGGACACCAGGGGAGAATCTCCAGGAGCCGATGCTCCCGGAGGAACTCCAACACGCTCCCTGGAGCCAGGGCGACCCGCCGGAGCGACGGGAGCCGGGCGACCAGGAACGGGTACACCCGCGGGATCAAGTGGCCACTCAGGACGAGTGGGACCTACTCTGGGAATTCGATGAGACGCGGGGGCCGCCTCTGGACATGGGCGAGAGGGGGGCCATGAACTCGCCAGACAGAGAGATGATGCAAGCGATCGAGGAGGCAGAACGTGAGGACCCAATTGACGGTCTGTGCCGCTCGATGATGGAGATGGACCTGGGAGAGTCGGAACTCCAGAACCTGACGGACGTTCCACAACAAGCGATAGACGCCTACCAGGAGGCGGCCCCAGAGAGAAAAAGAAAGAGAAACAGGGACCGGGAGGCCATGCACCGGAGAAACGGAGACAGGGCCGCCACAAGCCACGCAGACGCTGCCGCAGTCGAGACACACATGGGAAGAAGATTGGAGGAGCCCCCACGGGAAATTCTCCAGGACAAGTCGATACCAGGAATATCCAATCACTTCTGGAAGGTTACTCCACCGACGCTCAGGTCCCTGATTCTAAGGTGCCGGTTTGGGGTCCTCATGACGACTGCCAGAAAGCACCTCATATGGCCGAACAAATATCCGGTCCCGGACTGCGCCCTCTGCGGGAGGAGGGACACTCCGGCACACAGGCTGGCTGGATGCAAAGACGAGACCAGCATGAACATGGCCACAGCCAGGCACAACGAAGTGGCAAGGACCCTTTACGAAGCGATCAGGAAGGGACGAACGGGCGCCAGTCCGATCTGGATCGCGCACCACGCTGGGCTAGACGGGACTAACAAATGTACCCGCCCGATACCGGACTTCGTACTCAGAAGGGGTCAGTGCCGTAGGGACGGAAGGGACCACCCGGGGGCGAAGGACCCCCCGGACGACATACCACACTTTGTAGATATTGTCATGATCAAGGGTGCAGAGGACGTCAGGGACGCCCCCCCAGGCAGGCCGGAAAACACCCACAGGGAGGATGTGGGAGAAATCCACCTCATAGAAGTGGCCTTCACGTGGGACACTCGCTGGTATGTGTCCCTTCACGATAAACTCAACAAGTATGAGCCCCTTATGGAGCTACTCAGATCCAAAGGCTATAAAGTGTTCTTTCACCCGATGGTTTTCGGAACCACGGGGTCGGTATATGAACACAACGCAAGGGCTCTCACGCAACACCTCGGCTTCAACAAGAAGGAAGCGGAGGCCCTCCTCAAGAAAATCAGTAGCATCGCGGTGGAATGGGCTGCCAAGATGTTGATTTCACACAGCAGGTCGGAGAAGGAGAAGGCTCTAAAAAACAGTAAGAAGCCGCCTTGATTGTGCATGTGACTAGGGGCAGGCGTAACAGCTGTGCACCTTCAAATATCACGCTTCCAGTAGGAAGAGTCACATTTTTTCTTTTTTCTTTTTTTCTTTTTTCTTTTAATTTGACCGATATTGCGTCATGGGCACCCCTCGCTTGCCCGCCCATACACGCGAGGCGCGGGCGGTGCTTTCCGCAGTACACACGCCGGCGGCACGCAGCCTAGGTGGGCCGCGCGGGCGGCCACGGTGCGATACCATAGGCAAAATTTACCATTTAGATGTAGTTTGACGTGTACATTGCGTTTGGTGCCATTGCGTTTTGCAGGAGGCCAACCACTCGGAATGCGGTGCGGCGATCTTCGGCAGTGCTCCAGTCCATAGATATGCGAGAAAAGATGATAAGGAAATGCGAGAAGACCCAGTCAGAAAACAGACAGGTCAAACAGGAAGCACTGCAACGCTCAGGGTTTCGCACTCAGAATCTCCCTCAACATACAGAAGATATAATATATATAGTTCTAGTATGCTGAGTGTGGTGCGAAATGAGCTAGTGTGCTCTGTCTCATGTGACAACCGAACTCGATCAGAGGAGATGACAATCAGGTCAGTGAAGTAGTCAGAGGTGTCGGGCCGTATCGGTGATGACAGCGGTCAGGTCGAGTCGGTGATGACTGCGGTCATGACGGGTCGGTGATGACAACTCTGATGACTGAGCTCGGACTGAATGTCAACTCCAGCACACCACCTCGAGTGAGGTGGTCAGACCAATAACCAATCAAACCAAGATACATGCCACTAATCCAGTGCCAGAACCAAAATCCAGAAAGATGATGGAAATGGTGGAACTGCAGTCACACCGTGTCAGGGCTGAAAACCCCGAAAAGCTGGTCCGTAGACCCAACGTCCTGACACGGTCAGTAATCTGTTCCTGGTGCCACCCTGCTGTCGGGGGAATAGTGATGTGTCATGTCTCTGGAGGTCCACACACCGTGGCTGCAAGCTATCCGGGGTGCTTCGTCAGGGTTAGGATAAGAAGTGCCGAAGCAGGTCCAGATCCGCCCGTCACCGGAAAGACTTACTGCAGAGGGAGAATGAAGAAAGAGATCATGACTGACAGCAGCGGTGGCTCTCACGGTCGGAACAGACACTGTAGTGATACTGTGACTAATGCAGTGCAGCTAATATCATAGAGTGAGCTCGGAATATCAATGTATCCATATACACAAATGCATTAATGAGTGCCGTATCATTTTCTATCTAGTACAGTGATTCAGATTCTAGGGAAACAGTAACTAACATAAAGTAACCAGCCATAAGTAGGTTTGAATACAGGCCAGTACCTGCAAAGCACAGTCAGATACACAAACAACCCAAAACAGGAAAGCAGGAAAACAAGGTACTCACAGTCAGATCATGCTGCTGCTTTCTGAGTACCAGTAAATCATTTCTGAATAACTGCAGCCTGAGCCTTGCCCATGGCCATGTATTGCTGGAACATCTGGATGAAGTAGGGCTGCATGTCCTTGACTGGAGGAACTGGTTTGGTGTAAGGCTCTGCCAGGTTCCGAGGTGATGGGACTCTGGCACACCGAATCCAGTTCAATCTGACAAAGTCTCGGAGAACATGAAATCTGATAATCACATGCTTCACCTTCTCGGAGAGGAGGTGATGCTCGACAATAGATCTGCATGCATCATTATCCAGCAGCAGGGGAATAGGTAACTCCAGGCGGGGCTGAGCTGAAGCTGTACTGATATATTCTCTGTTTCGGTTGTTCTGGAATCTGAGGGGAGTGATTTCATCTGTACTGAGTTCATCAGGAATTGTAGGAGAGTTTGGGCGAACTGAGGTCAGACCGTCTGCTGGCTTGTTTTGTTTCTCAAGCAGACGCCTGAGCACTGAGGATGTCTGGAGGGAAGGCATGTCAAAGTGAATATCTGTAGCTGCTCTGTCAAGGTACTGAATAGCATGGTCAAGATCGGAATCAAGGGGCTGCTGGGTATCAATACGGTGAGTAATAGAACCAAATATCTCAGTGAGCATGAACATCAGTGATACCAACCGCTGGGCTGCCGTACTGGCTGCAACATACTCTGACCCTGTGGAGGAGACCTCAGTAATGGTCTGCCTCCCTGAATGCCACTGCAAGATCATACCAGCCAGGAATATCACGGAGCCAGAATAGGACCGGGCATCATTCTCTAAGTCCCTGACCAGGTCAGCATCTGAATAACAGAACATGGTGATGACCTTGACCGGAGTCTCGGGATAGTAGAATGCCAGAGAATAGTGAGCCGTGCTGTCCATATACTGCGCAATTCTGATAAGAGCCTTCATGGACTCCTCAGAAGGGCATGATACAAACTGAGCCAGATAGATTACAGGATAGTAGCAGTCAGGTCGTGAGCCACGGGCCAGCCATAGCAGTGAGCCGAGGATAGATCTGTAGCTGGGGACAAGGGACAGGTCTGGATCTGCTGGTTTCTTGATGATGAGCTTCGGGTCCATAGGAGTTCTGTAGGAATGAGCTGTGATGTTGTTGTTGGCCATCAAGTCCTTGATCTGTCTGGACTGGCAAAGGTAGATACCAATCTGATCCTGCCTGACCCGCATCTGGAGAACCGAGGTGACCTCTCCGAGATGCTTAGCCAGAAACCTGGCTCTGAATGCTGCCCAGAAGGCATCCTCAAGCTCTGTACTGGCGACCAGAATGAAGTCATCCACATAGACTACACACATGGCCTTAACCAAATCAGTGTAGATGAAATATATGCAGTCATCATGAGAGGACTGCCTGAATGTCACCTCGCCGAACATAAAGCTGAGCATGAATATCTTAACCAGTCTCTGCCAGGAAGCACCAGCCACCTTAAGGCCATACAGTGCATAGTGCAGTAAAGCACCACCGAACCCCTGATAGGTGTAACCACCCGGAAATGATACCCATACTGGGACATCCAGCTTAGCATTCATAAAGGCCTGGGAGACATCGAAGTGGCTCATCTTCAGACTGAAGATGCTGCCGAAGATGAAGGCCAGTCTGAAGGCATAAAGCTGAGGTGTGGTACAGGTGGTCTCCCACGGAAGGTAGCCGTATGTCTGCTTACCATTGGCACACAGTCTGGTTTTGAAAATCTGCCGTGTGCCAGATGGTGCTGAGGGGTCTGGTTTGAAGGGTCTGGAAAACACAAAGAGAGTGGTCAGGCCTTTGGTACCCGAGGGAAGGTGTCCCGGGACCATTTTATTGTCGGCGGCCAGACCAGCCACTTCGGCATCCATAGCCTCCTGCCACTGAACTGCTTCTGGGGTGGAAAGTGCCTGCTTGACACCATGGACTGGTTTGAGCTGGGGTGCAGAAATATTGAACATGTGCACCACCAACTCTCTGGGTCCTGATCTGATGAAGCTGTCAGCTGAGGTGTACTGCTGTGGAATGTACTCGGGGCGGACATCTCTGCTGGGATCATCGGAGAAGGGAAGGAAGGCGGCGGCATGGGTGGACGGAAAGCTGACGAGGGTAGCAGGAAGGTCCATATGCCAACCATAGGTAGACTCGGGAGTAGGCTCAAATATTACACCATAAGGTGTGCTGCTGCCTCTGTCGGTGGAGATGATGACAGCGCCATATGATGGGTGCCTGCGGCTCTCTCGGGCTCTGACAACTGTCCAGATCGGATAGTGCTCATTGACCGAGACGGTCTTCCTATAGTGTGCGACATACACCAGCAGGTGTCTGTAGTGTGTACCGTCGGGTGTGGACTTGACATAATGAACCACGTCAGTCCAGGTATTGTCCCTCGACGGAACAGAGAGAAGCACACAGCCGTAAGACTGTCGGTCGGAAGTGCAGTAGTATGAGCTGATCCCGATGATCTGGGCATAGGTACAGTCGAGTGTCTCTGAGAAGGGAGATGGCCTGATAAAGGTAGCATCAACCTCTCTGTCAGCTGCCATAGTGTCTGGGAATGCTGACATAGATCTGCCCAGGTGCTCATAAGTAGGTATCCAGTGTGGCTTGCCCACAAGATGTACTGTGCCGTCGGAGGTATCTAGGATTTTGTAGGCATTAGAGCCCATAGTAGAGATACCAACCATACGGCCTGCCCATGATCTGTTCTGAAGTTTGATGAGATGCCTGGCTGTCTGCTGTTCCTCTGCTGACTGTCCATAACCACATAGCAGTGTGCACCAAATGCACGGAGACGACGGTACTGAAAGTGATGTCCTGCCATAGTGTGGATAGGAGTAGTCACCACTTCCTTGTGTGGTGTAATGGACCACAACAAGGCACCGTGCTTAGCCGCAAGCGGCCAGTAGCTGAGGTCGAGTCCAGAAGCTGTAAGGATGGACCGGATCATACGGGACAGAATGCCAGTGACATTCTCCGCATAGGGATTGTCCGTATGGACTGTGGGAGAAGAGGTCTGGTGGATAATGCCATGCTGCTGATAGGCTGCTCGGCATTTGGCATCTGCCATCTCAGGTGCACAATCAGTCCTCAGCACCATCTCGGAGTCTGAGACTGTAGAGGTGGACAGGAATAGCTCATCAATGCCGTAGGAGAGGGATCTGGTATAGCCAATGAATCTCAGGAGACATACATAGTAGTCTGCCTTAGAGGCAACGGTGAACACAAATAGGTATCTGGTGGAGATGTCAATGAAGTGGATACGGTATCTGTGCCCATTGTAGCCAATGGGTGAGATGGGGCCTGTCATGTCTGAGGCCCATTTCCGGGCTGGCTGTTGCTGACTGGTACGGAGGCGGTCTCTGCTCGGGGCTGGTTTCTGTTTGAGGCCCGTCGTAGCACAGACTGCACACCACTGAGAGCAAGTGGTAAGTGAAGCAAGAGCTGCTCTGGAACACTGTGGTCTGCCCAAGTCTACCCCTGGCATGTCGTAGAGACGGAGGATACGGGTCATCGAAGCATGCCCGAGAGCATCGTGCAGCTCAAGAGGAGGACTGACCCTGATCGGGGTATGGCGGTCTCGGTAGAGGATGCAGATGGGAAAGGGTGTGCCATCGATGAAGACCCGACCAGGTCCACCGTCAGAACCAGCTGGGGTGAGAGGGTGTGTAGAGGTGTAGGTGTGTTTCCCAAGATAGCTGAATAACCCCGTAGTACCAGTAGGCCAGATATGTAATACCTCCATAGTACAGGTCTTATGCCAGACCCGGTGGGATGGCATATAGGGAACTATCCAGAAATATACAGTATTATGAGGGTCCAGAGGAAAGTCAGCATTGCCTTTAGTGAAAAGGCGGTCCAGAATAGATACAGTGAATGGCGGATTAGCATAGAAGTAATAACCAGTCAACTGGACGGAGAATATACTGTTCTGACTGTGATAGTGCTGCAGAGCAGGGTGATTATTGCCCTCTCCGACTGGGAGAGAGTCGCCGAACATAGAGACATCAAAGGCTGGTTCCCCCAGCTCGGCCGTAGCCGTAGGAGACCCATGAGTAGTAGCCCAGGCACTGTACTGACTGTTGGACCACATCCAGTCGGATGGGTCCCCTGATCTGTGCTTCTTCTTATTGCCCTGAAAGGCCTGAAAGCTGACATCTGCTGACTCTGGCTCTGCCCAAAGATAGTCTGTGCCATCATCAATGATAGAGTATGTCCGGCCAGAGTCAAGATGGGTATATGTCATACTGATGAAGTCAGGTGATGAGAAACCCTCCCGGAGCATAACTCGGGTTGACAGGAGAGTTTTGGCGCCGTGTTTGAAATGGCAGCCAGGAATGCTGTACTCATCAATGTCACCAGTCAGTATGTCTCTGCCGATCAGTCTCAGTGTGCCAGTGCCATCAGTCCGTGAAGCGGGTCCAGTCATGACTGTACTGAAGGATATGGTCCTGCTGGTATCAAGGTCAGTGATCCTGTGTCTGGACCCGGTGATATTGCCGGTTGCACCGGAGTCACAGACAATGCCATCAGTGCCAGAACTGGTGATAGAGTACAGATGTATCATGGGGTCCTGGGAGAAGATGACTGAAGGGGGTGCACAGAATAGTCCAAACCAGGTACACATCTCCAGAGCCGTGTCGCCTACATACTGCATGGCGCCGTAGAGCGGAGTCTGAGTCACATGGCTGCAGACAGCGGAGATCGGTGACAGGTGGTGACCAGCCTCAAAGTGAGCCTCGACGAGGAACTCCTCATAGACACTCTGGTAGAGACATGTCAAGACCAGGCCAAGGAAGGCTGTCAAGAGCAGGGCTGACACTGCTCTGTACCTCTGGCGCCGCTTCTCAAGCGCCTGAAGGAGACAGATCTGGGCGGAGCTGTCTGGTGGGGAACCGTCGGAGCCACGAGGAGAACCATAGTGGCGGTGCTGACCAGAGTCATACTGCCAATGCCAGTCGGAACCAGAGGAATACCCAGAACCATCACCAGAGGAACACTGCCGGGTGGCAGACCAGTCAGAAGTGACACCAGTGCCACCATCAGGTAAGCCACCATCGGATAAACCACCATCACCAGACCAAACTGACTGGACTGACTGGACTGATTGACTGTACTGACTGACTGCAGTACTGCTTTGCCCACCTCCCATCTCCCCCCCCGGTTGACACAATGTCAATCCGTACCACACTCCCTGAACAGGTGCTGCGGCTGAGAGGGCCTCCGCCGAAGCACTTGCCAGGAAGCAAGTGAACAGGGCGAAGGACATGAATGCACACCGGAAGATAGAGACACCACCTCTGCCGACACGCCGTGGCGGTGGAGGTGGTGCCTGTGTGTCAGACATGTGCGTGTCACTAGCCAGGTCAAGCGACTCATGGACCGGAGCGGGGACAGGAGGACATTGCTGAAGGAAAGACTCCCTTCTGTAGGGCGACCTCCGAGATTGATTGAGTTAAAGTTTGTGCCCGTGTCAGTGCCCCCAGTGTGCACCCGGTGCTCACTGGCTGGTGGGGACACTGACACGGCAGAGCCTGCATCAGACAGCAACAGGTCAGGAGGGCCAGGTGGCGGGGGCGTCACCAGAGGGGCTACACCCCTAGCTCCTAGTGAACTCTTTGATGGCAAAAGGTTACCGTGGCAAACGGTAGGGGACCTGTAATCCTCCTCCCACACCCGCTCCCAGTGAACCTGCTCCAGGGATTTCCCTGGAGCAGACAGGGGGGAAGCAGGCGGGGGTACCGCACTGCTCCGTGACCCCTCACTCAACAAAGATGCACTGTGAGTGTGGTGTGGGGAAGAGTGCTCGGTGGGTGCCGGTGCCGTGCACATGTCACTGTCCTCACCGTCGCCCTGCACCACCGTCATTCCTGCAAACAGAGAGCACGTCTCTGTAAGTGCAGGGACGGTGTGTGTGTGGTGGACGGGTGGGGACAGTGAGTCACACTGTGCTGCAAACAGTCCAGCAGACACCACCGACGAGTCTGCTCGGTCCTGCGGAGCATGATCCACAAGAGCCAACCCGTGCGGTGCCTGCTGTGTCCGGCTGGAGTGGTACTGCCTGCAGCATGCGAGCACCACCGTAGCCGTGGACTGTGCAGAGTGCTGTGACACATCGAGGGATGCATCGTGCTGTGCAGAGGCAGGTGCAGAAGCAGGGATGTCAGGCAGCAAGTAGGGGGGAGTGGGAAAGGGATCACAAGCCTTCTGTTCTGTGCCGGTCCGGAACATCCCGAAGTGCACTCTTCCGAGTGACAACGAGACATTCTCGGACTGTGCACAGAACTTTTGGAATTTGGCTTCCGCATGTTGTTGTAAGCGGTCCCACTCCTGCTGTTGAGCCTCGGAGAGACCGTCCCAGTCCCCATCGTCGTCAGACTCATCGGAGTCCCCGTGCTCCTGACTGGCGGAGTGAGAACTCTCCTCACCCTCACTGTCAGAGCACGAGTCCTCCTGGTACCCGACAACTGCTGGGGTGCCGTGCAACAGACAGAAGGACTCTAGCGCCTGTTCAGACTCCTCGTAGGCAGTCTGATACTGGGCAGCTAGAATCTCCGTCCGAGCATGCTCCGCAAGCAGCTTCGGGTCTAGATGGAAAGCATGAGCCGACATCAGCTTCGGGCAGTCGGCAGCCCTGTGCCCCTTTGACCCACAGGTCCAGCATTCCCCTCGGAACTGCTGGGTCTGTCGATCAAAGACGACACGGGACTTCCCCTTGCCCTTGCCTTTGCCGGTCTTCTGCTTCCCTTTACCGCCTGTCTTACCACCCTTGCGGGGAAAGACTCCTGCACGGTAACCAGAGCCAATCCCCTTAAAAGGATTAGAGCGACGAGGCGGAATGTGCTGACGGGATGAGGTGCGGTCAGGGACTCCCCTGCGGCCATGTGCACCACGGCTTCCGCCGTGATGCGAACCTGCATCATTATAGAAAGCAGCCGTTAGTGGTGACTTGAGTTTCGTCCCCGCGTTCCTGTGCACTGCCCGTGTCTCACGGAAACAGGTCAGCAAGGAAAGCGAGGAGTCAGCATCGAGCTTCTCCTCTGTGTAGGCATCATGCACCGCCTTATAAAAGACGGGACAGATCCTACGGAGAAACAGTGCAATCCGTGCTTTCTCGGAGATAGCAACGGTGCACCCAGGACCCAAGTCAGACTCAATGGTGTCCAGAGATGTCTGGAACACATCAATGTAGTCCGCTGGATCCTGGCCAGCCCTCAAGTCCACTCTGTCACCAGCGAATAGGAAGTCCGCAGCGCTGAACTCCTCGTGATCGGGCACAACGTGCCTCACGAGATGAACAAGTGCGATCTTCCCATCCCATGGAAAGAGTCTGTCAGCCTTGCGCAGGATACGCAAGGCGTCTCCTGCGCAGAGCGACTGGAGCAATTCCAACAGCAGGAGATTCGCTTTTTGCGGAACCTCCAGACTGTGGTTTTGCAAGTCAAACATCAACGCCATCTTGGGGTGAACGAGTCTGAGCCTGGAATCGAGTTGCTCAACCAGGATGTCCAAGAGCAAACGAGCATTCTTCTCGTTGCTAGTGAACTTCCAGGTCTTTGCAGACTCTCCAGGCTCGACACATTTCCCTTTGATGACGCTGAGTAATGCATCGAACTCCGCCGGCTTGCGCAAAAGCTCCCATGCTAGATTGTTGCAAACGGATAATTCTGACGTGTCCGGAGCATCCGCTGGCGTAGGCGTGCCATTCAAAGCACCGAATTTCAGCTGACGTTTTCTCGCCCCTGGGGTGTGTGTCAGCAAGCGTCTCGGCAGTACCGGCGGTGTGGCGTACGGCGTGGAAGACATCTAGATAATCAAGAAGAAAAGAACTACAAGCAAGGTAACACTAGCAATCCCTAACAGGAAATAACAAGTAATCAAGCAATCAAAATTCACAACAGGAGCACCAAGAGGGTGCCAAAAAGAGAAGGGGGAAGAAAGCCTGTGATGCAAAAACAACACAGTTAGCAGTCAGTGGCGATGGCGTGGAGGAGCTTGTCGTTCAGTCCCGCGTTTTTGAAGAGTACTCGCGCGAGATTGCTAGGGTCCCTACGGTTGATCAGGCCGTCCCAGGATTTTCCTAGCTAATTTAAACGCTGAAACGGAACGTACGATTCCTCTCACTCACCACTACTTGCCTACTTTACTTCCATGATCCCTACTTGGCGCGCCCCCTTGGCGCTTCCCTAAGCGTTTAGCCGACCATAATCGGCTCCTAGCCTTAGGTCGGTGGTGGGGCCAAACCTGCGAGAAGACCCAGTCAGAAAACAGACAGGTCAAACAGGAAGCACTGCAACGCTCAGGGTTTCGCACTCAGAATCTCCCTCAACATACAGAAGATATAATATATATAGTTCTAGTATGCTGAGTGTGATGCGAAATGAGCTAGTGTGCTCTGTCTCATGTGACAACCGAACTCGATCAGAGGAGATGACAATCAGGTCAGTGAAGTAGTCAGAGGTGTCGGGCCGTATCGGTGATGACAGCGGTCAGGTCGAGTCGGTGATGACTGCGGTCATGACGGGTCGGTGATGACAACTCTGATGACTGAGCTCGGACTGAATGTCAACTCCAGCAGGAAATCTACCTTCGACAATTTGATGTCTCCTGTGCTGTGAGGCTTGCCTGTTTCTTGTGTGAGTTGGGATGCCTTCTCCTTCTTATCACTCCCAAAGTGATCAAAAACCGTTCGATCGCCGATCGTTCGGTTTTTGGTCACTTTGGGAACACGTCTGAAAATACTTAGAGAAAATACCAGACAGGTCTTTGCAACCAAGCCGACTTCAGTTCTCACACATAAACGTACGGTTTACGCCCTCCCGAATCTGGAATTCACGATACTCGTGAAGGTATCGAGCAGATAGACCTAGCAGTAGATGAGTTGGCGTGTCACGACCTGAAATTGTGAACGCGGCTCATGTCACCGAGCAGATCGAACTAATTCAGAAAACTACGAATGTCGTGAACCTGTCCGCTCGTCCACCGGCAAAACTGTGGGTATAATTTTCTACAGGCGTTTCTCCCGAATATTTATACCCTATCGTTATACAGTGTACAAATAGGTATAAATATTATTTCGGCTGATCGGCAATAAATATAAGTATGTAATATTTAATTAATTCTAATACATTTTTTTATAGGGGGTACGTAAACGTACAGGTGGGGAAAAAATAATCCCCAATCTTCGTGATCGAACGTATAATCTATAAACTTTGAAACCAACCCAATACCCCCTCCTCCCCCACCCCCACCTCCCTCCCCCCACCCCCCACCCTCCCTCCCCCCCCACCCCTCCCCCACCCTCCCCCCCCCACCCCACCCCCCCCACCCCCCTCCCCCCCACCCCCTCCCCCCCACCCCCTCCCCCACCCCCCACCCCCACCCCCCTCCCCTCCCTCCCCACCCCTCCCCCTCCCTCTCCCCCACTTCTCCCCCCTGCACTGCATATATTTATCACGTACCGCCCATGTCATACGTTCACGTGTCATCGCACGATCGCACAGTTCTCGACTTGGAGAGTGGTCGACCAATCCCGTGACGAATAAACGGTCCCACGTTAAGTATGTGTTTTTTGGAACACAGAAATGGGCTAGTTCCAACATTTCAGGAATTGAAGCTTGAGATCGCTTCAAATTTATATATTTCGTATAGCGATTACTCGTACTAGTAAGTTTACAACTAACGACGCAGCTCTCGACCTACCCGCCCATGTCATATGTTCACCTGTCATCGCACGATTGCACAGTTCTCGACTTGGAGAGTGGTCGACCAATCCCGTGACGAATAAACGGTCCCACGTTAAGTATGTGTTTTTTGGAACACAGAAATGGGCTAGTTCCAACATTTTAGGAATTGAAGCTTGAGATCGCTTCAAATTTATATATTTCGTATACCGATTACTCGTACTAGTAATTTTACAACTAACGACGCAGCTGGCTCTCGACTCTCGACCTACCCGCCCATGTCATATGTTCACCTGTCATCGCACGATTGCACGGTTCTCGACTTGGAGAGTGGTCGACCAATCCCGTGACGAATAAACGGTCCCACGTTAAGTATGTGTTTTTTGGAACACAGAAATGGGCTAGTTCCAACATTTCAGGAATTGAAGCTTGAGATCGCTTCAAATTTATA
>LGRX02024723.1:0-20865 GCA_001247695.2 Cymbomonas tetramitiformis | reverse complement strand
TGGTACATGCCATTGACTCCATGGCAGCAATATCTGCGGTAACAAAGGATGGCAGGTCCATGAGTGCTCGGGACAAACTACGTGGAGCTAATCGCAGAGATGTGCAGGCTGTTCGCCTATTGCTAGAAGAACTTGGCTTTTACAGTGAAGGAGACCACAGTAAAATCATCCTTAAATGGATTAGGGGTCACAATAATGACAAAGTCCACGACAGAGTGGACCGTACTGCTAAAAGAGCCTCATTCAGAGGGGGCTGTTTTGACATCTCCCGCTACGACCCTGCCGAGGAACTACCCTTCTCATTATTCTTTTTTGAGGTCCCTATTTTAGGCGATATACGTAGCCACATCAGAAGAATTCAACGACTCTCACACTATCATAATTGGAGAACCCTACAGTCCCAAGGGAAGCATCTGAGAATGCTTAACGAGAATAACACCGCCCCCACCAAAGATATTTCCAAAATGACACCTAAAGCTTTCACCGCTTCTAGAAGTAGAGAACTCCTGGGTCTTCAAGCCTCTCCTGCACGCTTATTTAAACTGGGGAAAATCGGGTCCGAAAACTGCCCCTACTGCCAACAGAATACAAAATGCACCTTCGAACACATCCAACTCGAATGCCCAGGACATAATGATAGTTTGTATAACCTTAGAACAACCCAAGATATCGAACTAAGGAAAATCATCGCTGAAGAAATCTCAGAAAAGCCTAAACTTCTAAACCCTGGAAAGGGTACCACATACATCAGAACACAACCATCGAAACTTTTTCCACTTGCTGACCTAAGACAGGAAATGAATGAGGAATTATACTTACACGCTCTCCCGGAAGCTAGCATGTACCGTCCATCAAGTTCAAAAAAGAATACCATTGCCATGACCGCAAAGCCTGAAGTGGACCATGTTAAGGGAACAATTAAATATCCCGAACTCCAATATGTTCAAAAGAAAGAGTTTTGGAAACTTTTGGCTTGGCACCGCCTTTCCAACAAAGCAGTCCCATGCTCACTTGCGGAGTACTCGAATAGGGCACACGATATCCATGAAGCCCTCAATGCATGTAAGTTTGAATCGGGAGACCCTAAAAACTGCTATGCAATAAGAAGAAGCCTCTTAGATATTTTGGTGGATGACACAAACCTTGACAAAAACGGCTGTGAACTTTTCTCCAACCCACTAAATGCCCACCCTAGAATTTACTCGAGAAGATGCATACCCACCACTAGAATGAAAAAAGCCCTCAAGCCCTTCTGTTATCATGGGAAAATCGGTTTTGATGGCCTCGCTTGGGATGCCTACGTGGACCCGTTAACAGGCATTGGCAGAATAGTCTACGGAAATCCCCCCTTTGATGGAAAGGATAAGGGCAAATCTTCGGCGGTTATGACTACCTTGGAAATGGGACATAAAGCGGCCAACACTGTACCCGGATTTTCAGGAACATGGATTCTTCCACTGTCTCCCAAAAACCAAAAAAGATGGTTTGATAAAGGTTTTAAACTCGTTTTCAGATTCCCGCATAACACTATTCCATTTATCCCACATGGTTATTGGACGGGTGATGACCCCTACGTTCTCCCAGGTGGCGGATGCTATAAGGATGATTTTTCGGATGTCGTTATCATAGCTATAGACAGTGCACCCAGCGATACTCAACCGGCCTTTGACTGGAGGCCTACACAGAAAAAGATTGCTAGATGGTTCCTCAATGTCCTTCCTAAGTCCAGAGTCACGAAGAGGAGACTAGAATACACCGGAGTTAGCTCTGATATTTGGAATGAAGTTCTGAACGAAAGGGACAACGTACTCCCTTCTTCGTTGTGCCCATGGCCCACTCAAGACCCCCCCTATCATCAGAATGGTGCGGAGCATTATTATGGCGGTCACCATGATACGACAATCACCAATGCAGCTTCTAAGCCCTTCATTAGCACCGTGAAATGGCCCAAAGCACTTACACTCATGGGGTACCTCCCTCCTCTTTTCGGTACTGTCCTCAACACGATAGGTGTTCCCCGTGGCAAGATTAAAACTCTCCTTAAAAAACTTTCAAGAATCTGTAGGCAACACACCAGAAATAGGCGAGACTTGTTTCTGTTAAACACCCCCACCACCTTGAACACTGACCCGCATACAGTTGACATCCTGGGCGATGAGACCATGACTGAAACAGAAGCTGCGCAAAAAACAAATGATTTTCTTCAAACCCTCCTGCAATAATTTTCAAAAGTCTTGCAATAAAAGATGGCTCTCTGTCCTATAGGGGAGGGCCTCCCCCTCTCACCCCCCCACCACCCCTCCTCCGCCCACCCTGACCTCCTTCCTCATCGTCTCCAAATACCCCCTTAATTCTTCGACTTCCCTCCCCACCGCCTAGTTTCAGCCACCTCTCCACTCACCCGGCCATGGCTGCTTCTCCATCTTCTAGAGTTTTTTGCTTAGCACCTAGCTTTTTCTCTAGATGTCACCCTGCTGAAAAGTGGGTTGAGCCCCTTTGTGGGCGCGCTATAGTAGAGGGAGTAGCCCCTAGTGTTTTCACTAGCCTGCTTTGCAGGGTTACCGCACTCTCAGGACTTTGTCCCTTCTGCTAGCGTAAATGTTTTATTATTATGAATACCCCGCTTGAACGAAGAAGAAGGAAGCGCTCGGCTGAATTGTATTTTGCGTATACGCACCCAATATGCTGAAATCTGTATAGGCAGCCCTGACCGGGAGTCCCGGTGCAGGCCCCTATGACAGATTCCTAGGTAGCCAACACTGGACCTGTGACTGATCCGTAGTAAGCCCGTGCTGTGACACATCAAGGTGTCACAGGTAGCTAGGACCGAGACCGTTCCGACTCCGTGACCGTTCCGGGTATATCTAGCTTAGGGTTTATTTCTTATAGGAGTTTATCTATATTGGTTCACTGACTGTCTGATATCTTGAACCGGGATATTCCAGTACGATATATTGTACAAACCGCATCTTTGAAACTCGGAAGTTTCAAAGATGCTTGCCAATTGCCCTCCCCGGCAGTGCGTTCAGTATATATGCGAGTTTAGAAGCACGTGAAAAATTATTTGCACTTGGTGTGCAACTGTGCATACATGTGTATGTGGTGCTTCCATTGACCCCTTTGGGGCCTACCACTACCTTGTCTGTAAACGGCGTGGATGGGCTATGACGGCAGATCGTGCCGTTCGCGTGATGTTTTGGCATCTATGCTGATGAAGCAAGTCTTTGATCTAGCCTATTTCATCGTGGAGCGGGATCGCAATCACGATGGGCATTCGCCTGATTACAAGCCCGACATCACAGTGCTCAACCATCATGATGGGCGAGGCAGACATATATCGTGATTGACGTGAGCCTTGCATTCCCTTGATGTGCCTCGTATGTAGACCGGGCTGCTCGGGAGCCGTTGCGGGCATTATTGTACTGCGGTACATGAGCGAGCCAAGAGGGCATTGTACGGACCATTCTTTCCTCACACGTTTTTTTGTGCTTTTTGCGATGGAGTCTTTTGGAGGCTTGGGGAAATCGGCGCGGAAGTTCTTCGACAGTTGTGTACAGCGCAGGCAAGACCGATTGTTTCAGGAGGAGGATGATGCAACATGGAGCACGCGGAGCTTTTCGACCTATTGGTTACTGCGGATAGTGGATGCCATGCACGGCTCGCAGGGCTACGGAATATTGCTTGCAGGGCTAGTCACGATTTTCAACATGGGTGAACGATGAGAATTTGCATGAACTTTTTCTGGGTAGTTGTTTTGGCATTTGAACGAGGTTGTTTGTTTGTTGTGCCTTTGGCATTTCGATTGTGAGATGTGAACTTGGCCATCAAGTTTTTGGTACCTCTTTATATATATACAAGTTCAGGCCCGGAGAGATGACCACCCCTTCCCGTAAGTGGGTTGGCTCGAGTTGGATTCGGAGCTTGGGTGAGGTCTCTTTGCGCCGCCCAAATTTAAGTTGCAGAAGGACCTTTCTGCGGTCTTGAACGGATCCCATTGGCTCGATTTATTTGACCAAGTTGCGCCTGCCTCTCGACCTCAGTTGTTTCCCTTTCCCAACGTGGCGCCACTCGCGCCAGGTTACGCAACGAGCTTGGCACGCCTCGTCCGCCCTCCCAGGCCCAAGTACCCTTCAGAACAACACCCGGCTCGCGCTTTTAGAATGCAAGCATTTTGGGATACGGCATGCACTCCCATTGGGCCGTGTGCTTGGATCGACGATTAGGAGCTCCACTAGCAGTAGGACCCGACTCAGCAAGCGGCATCCTAGACCAATGTTGATACTTGCGTGGGATCATTTTAAATTGCTCTCACCATGTTGTCTGAGCTTCGGCCTCCCAGTATGAGGCAGGGCTGCACAGCAACAAGCTACAAACATTTGCAAGTAGCTCGTTCTTCCTGGGATTGTATGTAGGCAGGTTAAAAGGGGTAGGCCTGAGCGCCTGGCCGCCGTGCTCCTCCAGTTATCACGCTGCCAATAAGCAGAGTCACATTTTCTGTTATTTTCTTCGGAACAGCGGTAAAATTGGTAGGACACTGTTATGTTTGTTGTACTCGAATGCGATCTATTTGCTAAATAATCCCATTTCAATCGATTTTTAGTATGCTTTCATTAAAATTATATGTTTTTACCAACTATAAGCAACTTGTATATTCTAAGATGTTTTCAAGCGACGAAGCCTGGTTGTCGGTAGTCGTTGTCTTATCCCGTCTAAGGCCACCTAGGGCACCAAAAGTAAGTGCATCTCGAAGAAAGTTTTTATTTGTGCTTCGTTATAAAGTACTATACTTGTTCTGATGCACACTAAACCAGTCCAAGAAGTGGCTTTGGTAAGAGCGATTAAAGATTATCCTTTCGTACTGCGCTTCCTGCGTTCTCAACATTCTACAGAGATCGCCATGCGACTTCACTCTGGCGAACGATTCTCATATTGAGAGTTATCGCTGGAAAAAAGACGAGGGTCTGAAGAAGCATATACAACTGTTTCAAGAAGGCAAAGAGCAAAGCGAGAGCTACAGTCAAAGTACGTAAAGGGATCGAAAGTACTGCATGTATTAATATGTTCCGAGTCGCACGGCTGCTCCGTGACGACAGCAAACACAACCTGATGATTTCAGAACCAAAGAGGGTTTTATTGTGAGCTCTCAAAGCTTTGTCTCCACGGCAGATATGCTATATTGTAATACAGGTTGTTTCACCCCTAAAGTTCATCTTTTTTCTCGTTTTTCCTCCTGAGGATGTTAAGTCGACGTTCAACCCACTCAAGCAGATCGGGTGCCATTTTCTTTTGAGTCATGACAACAAGACGTTCGATCTCTTTAGCGGTATCCTCGGTGGACTTGCCATCTTGCTTCTCGATGAACTTCAGCTCCTTATCATTGCAACCCTCCCTTGTTTCTGGATCACAGGTCAGAGCGGGGACTTTGTCGCCATTAATTTTGAGGATTTCAATGGTAAAGATCAAAGCATCACCGCCTTTGATTTTTCCTGACCCGCGATCCCCGTACGCCATCTCGCTGGGGATATACAGCTCCCACTTGTCTCCCTCAACCATAAGCTGCATGGCTTCAGTCCAGCCTTTGATCACCTGAAGTGAACAACATTGAATGAGCATATGTTTTGAACACCTATTCGTATCAATGCCCCTTCACGATCAGGAAAGAATGTACACAATGACCTAACAGTTAAAGCGACAGCACGATCCAACCCTTTAGCGTATTTCAGAAGTTTCGCGATAGGATGGTCAACGGATCATGAGCGAAGAGTGTTTCGAGCACTACGGAGAGCAAGCATCTGTGGTGTTTGCACCTGGTTGGGCGCAAAGTCAATAGGTTGCCCACGGTCGACACTGCTATCGAACACGGTTCCGTCCACTAAAGTTCCGTGGTAGTGGCAAGAGCATGAGCTGTCAACTGTTGGGTGGAAAACACCATTCCCTCTGCTCAAGATCTTGAATTGCAGCCCAGAGGCCAACTCAGTCACTCCTTCTTTGTTTTTGTTTTCTGCCAAAAACTTCAAACCAGCCTCATTAGTTCCAGCAACCACTGCACTCGTAAGGCAAAAGCTGAAGACTAACCCAACGCAGAGTTTCCTCCCGAAATCCATATTGAAGGAATCTAAAGTTGTTTTCGAAAATAAGTGAAAAGACGGATCGTTTCCTAAAACTATGAACTAAAATCTGTGTGTTAATCTGTGGGTCTGCTCGTGGCAGCGCCGCTCAGCGGGGACGGTCATTAGAGCTGCCCAACTTAAACTGGTCCGTTCATTTTTAACAGTGGCAATTTTCCGAATCCGACAGTCCATATACGATTCCAGAGATCAAAATACGATACATTCCTTTGTTGCTCCCCAGGAATCTCTTCGGACCTTCCGATGTTCCCGATCTGAAAACATTGGACGGCTCAACTTTAGTTGGGCACCCCTAACGGTCATAGCTCAGCGGGGACGGTCATAGCGCCCCTCGCCGGCGTGCCGATAACCGAGTCGATAGACGTCCTGTCGACAAGACGAGCGTTCTCGACCAACATTAATTGCTCGCACCTTTTGTGCACGCATACTTTCACTTTGCAAGGCTGTGGAATTTCCAGTGGATAACGCCTCGTACACCCAACAAGCCACCCCGTTGTTCGGTTTCCCAGGTTTCACCGCGGGGCCCGCAATCCAGCACTTGTTCGGGTGCTTCTCGTGCGTCACCACCCTCCCAAACGCCATATCCCCCCGAAGACTATTCCGCAGGGACACCTTCTCATGGAGTGTCTAGGCGATCGTGGGCGACGGACACTTAATCGCCTCGCAGTAGATCACCTCCTCATACAATGCTTGAAAGTAGTATTTTATCATCGGCGGATTAGGCAGCAGCGCCCGTGAGTCCACGGGGCAGATTCGCGAGAGCAGAGAGGCCATCTCACGTACCGGAAACGTCACGTTCTCCCGGCGGCTTCGCTCCCACCAAGTCGATGTAAAAGTGCACGGCCCAGCGCGGCCACCCCGTGTGCTTAAACTCCGCCCCGGTATGCACCAACCTCCCATGAAACACCAACACACTCCTCGCATTTAAGAACATTGTTACAGTACCCCCGCCAACCCCCTGCCCTCATGTGATGGTATTGCCCCGCCTTCACCTTGTGCGACCCAGGGTACACCACAAACTGGTACTCCTCCAAGTACACCATGAGCACTCCGAACTCCCCCTCGTCGTAGGGCCTCCCTTGCCGCTCCGCTCCGCAGTGCGTCATGATGAGGCATGTCCGTGCCATGTTCCCAGACCGCATCTCCAGCTCCCTGCTTTCCACCTCCCCCAGCTTTCCTAGCACATCCCCCCCCCACCGCCTCCACCCGTTTCATCAACCCTGTCTTCTCCTCCACGTTCGGACAATGAAACGGTGATCGTCCGGTGTGGAGTGAATCTTCACCCCTTTCTCGTAGCACTTCATGAAGTTCTGCTTCACGTTTTTCGTCAGGTACCCTTTGTGAAACTCCTCGTGTACGTTGTCCAGGTCCGCTGCATCTTCCATATGCGCGACGAAAAAACCGGCTTCCTCCAGCTGCACTTGCCAATCTGGAGGGTAAAGCAGGGAAAGCTTGGAAGGTGCAGCAGGAGCACCTCGTCCCCAGGCTCCTCTACAGGATGGTCCTGCCTCCATCGCCTCCCCCGCTGCCTCCCCTCCTCCTGCCGCGATCGTGCACTGGCACTCCGTGAAACTCTCTTTGCCTCCCCTCCTGTACTTACCATCGCACATTTTTGTTGCCTCTGTGTTGGCTCTGTCTTGCCTCCTATCACACTCCATCACCACCGCCCTCCTCCCTGCTTCATCTTTTCCTTCTACATCTTTATTACCTCCATCCCCTTTGCCACTACCCATCTTATGCTATACGTGCTTCCTCCCCTCCTGCGGCCGCGATCGCCTGCCCTGCTGCCTCATGTGTTGGCTCCTGTTGCCTCCCCTCCTCCTGCCTCCATCGTTTGCCCTGTTGCCTCCCCTGTTGTCTTCTCTGCTGCCTCCCCTCCTGGTGCCACCATCGCCTGCTCTGCTGCCTGTGGTGCTGCCTCCTCCGCTGCCTGCATCGCTGCCTCCATCGCCTGCCCTGCTGCTTCATGTGCTTCCTCCAATGCCGATCCCTCCGATGCGGTTGCTTCCCCTTTTCGCGTTTTCCATGCGTGATTCATGACTTTCGCCAGGAACATTATTATGGGGAACACCGGATCTCTTGCATGCTCTTTCGCCTGCGGTGTTGCCTCCTCCGCTGTTTGCAGTGTTGCCTCCTCCGCTGTTTGCAGTGTTGCCTCCTCCGTTGCTGCGTCGATCGCCTCCCCCGCTGCTCACGCCCCTGAAACTTCCTCCATGGGGGTCGTAGCTGGCGCCGATGAGTCGGAGGGCTGCTCGTCAAAAAACGCGGGTTGCTGAGCGTGCAGGCCGTTGAACGGGCCTTTACAGTTGGGCCGATGGCACCAGGCGACATCGCCCAACTCCACCCCGATGCCAACCGCGCAACGGCCGTGAAACCCGCGTTTACAAATTCTGCAGGCGTGGCCCACTTTCGAGCCTTGCGCTGCGCCCTTCCCGCAAAACAGGCGGTGCTCGCGGGTAATGTCCCCGCAGCGCTTGCACTCCCCTTTGTTCTGCGGAGATTCCGTGGCGCAACCCCTCTGAAAAAAGCCCTGACATAGCGTGCACTTCGTCTCCTGCACTTCGACCATCGGTGCCTTTCCATAGTGTGAGCAATCTGGCACCACATATCCTAGGCGAGGGGCGAACAGAGCTTGCTTCCTCCTCTTGGTTGGCGCATCCGCGCCGCTGGCCATTGAAAGCGCTTCTTTTCCACGCTTAGACATTTTTTATCGATCCGTGTTGTGAGTATAAGTAGAAAGAAGATTTTAGTAACTATGTGTTAGTTACAACTGAAAAACTTGTGAGTACTTTCGCCAAACCGTTAGCTAGCAAAGATGTGAAAATGCGCATGCGCTTCACCGGCCGCGAGATCAGTCCAGTCACAGGGAGACTTAGATCTCGCGGCCGGTGACATCTTCTGCGCAATTATACCATAATCTGATGTGTACGAAGAAAAATTTCACCGGCCGCGAGATCAGTCCAGTCACATCGGAGCTTAGATCTCGCGGCCGGTGATGCGTGTATGCGTGAACTAGACCTAAACGGACATGAACGGATATGGGCGTTGCAGTCAGATACAACACCGTGATTATTGTATTTATCGAAGATCTTCTTTAGTCTTCTGGAGCGGAGGCGGTGCTGACGCTGTCGCTGGCTCCCTGCAGCAAAATTGAACGCTCTCCACGCGGGTATGCACGGCCGCCGTTCTGCCGCACTTCATCCTTTCGCGCTGGGGTATCAATCAGCTTCGCTTGAGATAGATATGAAGCTGCCGCTATGTCTAGCTGATCCCGCAATGCCTCCCTCCGCCGCACTCGCGTTCCCCCCAACTTACACACGTTGACAACGGGCAGGTGCCCTACGATTTTAATTTATTTCCCAGCTTGGGATCAAACCCAACGGTCTCGCTAACGGTTTGTCTGTGGCGCAGCGCATTCTACAAATTGCGGTCGTTTCAGATAGCGTTTTGGTTTGTTTCAGATAGCAGTGCTGGCAAGGACTGCCCTTCACCCTTCGGTGCACTGCACGCTTTTTTTCATGGTTACAGGCGGGTGAGCCAAGATGGTGAAAGGGGGCTGCAGTCTCGGTGGGAATAACACCCACTGAGCTCAGGTTGAACTCCTGACAGCTCCGTCTCGGGCGCACACTCGGCTGGGCACTGCGCAGTCGAGTGTGCGGCCAAGACTCAACGGCATTCGCTGTGCATAGCATTTTGCAACACTTGCGTAAGATAGGTAAGCCCGCAACATATCACACAGCATAGCAGGGCACGGCAGCCGGCTCCGGGAGTGGCGTCCGGAGATTCGGCAATGCAGAGCACAGAACCGCATATGCATATCACAGCAGGACACAGCATGCGCATAAGCATATCATAGCACTGCACAACGGAGAAATGCATGTTCATAGCATAACAAAGCACAACATTTGCACATGCATAGCAACGCACAGCACAGCACAACACAGCAGGGCATCCGGCTCTAGGAGTAGCATCCGCAGGTCAGGCACTGAATGGCACAAAACAGCATATGCAAATCACAACAAAGCATAGCACGGCATGTTCGTATGCATATCAGCACAGCATAGCATTATCACGGCACAGCACGACACGGCTTTTGCATATGCGATGCACAGCACAGCACAACACAACTTTTGCATATGCGATGCACAGCACAACACAACACAACTTTTGCATATGCGATGCACAGCTGACACAATGCATATGCGATGCACGCAAGGCACAACACAGCTTTTGCATATGCGATGCACAAGCCGCAGCATAACACGGCTTTTGCATATGCGATGCACATCACAGCACGACACAGCTTTTGCATATGCGATGCACAGCACAGCACGACACAGCTTTTGCATATGCGATGCACAGCACAACATAGCTTTTGCATATGCGATGCACAGCACAGCACAACACAACTCAACCTTTCCTGCAGGGTGGGCTCTCGTCGATGGGGCAGAAGATGCCCAGCGATTCCGTGTGCGGAAATTAGGTGTGGGCTTGGTCATTACACCCAAGCCCACACCCCCTCCTGCCTTTCCCAGCGCTGCGGTCACCACCTTCTACACAAGCTCCACTGCAGAGTGTCCCGACTGTCCACTGCTGCAAAGTCGGGCGTGCGCCCGAGACTTGGCAGGATGCTCGCATCGCATGGCGCAGGGAAACGAATGATAGGTTAGGATGACATATGCATACGTATGCACAGCAAATCATATATGTATAGCACGCGCACAGCAAAGCATATAGGCATCGCACTCGCACAACACCTTGGCATATATGCATTGCACATGCACAGCGTTGACGCATATATGCATATTACGTGCACAACAAAGCGTGTATGCATAGCACATACACAACGAAGAATATATGCATAGCACACGCACAGCACTACATATATGCACAACACAAGATTTGCGTATTCATATCGATACCACAGCAAGGCATATGCATATGTATATCAATATATACCACACAGCAGGGCACCGCAACGGCAAGTGCCAGGTTGTTGCGCGGGGGACACTTGCACACTGTTGTGCACAATTTTGAATCGGGGCGCAGCGCATTCTACAAATTGCGGTCGTTTCAGATAGCGTTTTGGTTTGTTTCAGATAGCAGTGCTGGCAAGGACTGCCCTGCACCCTTCGGTGCACTGCACGCTTTTTTTCATGGTTACAGGCGGGTGAGCCAAGATGGTGAAAGGGGGCTGCAGTCTCGGTGGGAATAACACCCACTGAGCTCAGGTTGAACTCCTGACAGCTCCGTCTCGGGCGCACATCCGACTGTGCACTGCTGCAAAGTCGGGCGTACGCCCGAGACTTGGCAGGATGCTCGCATCGCATGGCGCAGGGAAACGAATGATAGGTTAGGATGACATATGCATACGTATGCACAACAAATCATATATGTATAGCACGCGCACAGCAAAGCATATAGGCATTGCACTCGCACAACACCTTGGCATATATGCATTGCACATGCACAGCGTTGACGCATATATGCATATCACGTGCACAACAAAGCGTGTATGCATAGCACATACACAACGAAGAATATATGCATAGCACACGCACAACACTACATATCGATGCACAGCACAACACAACATTTGCGTATTCATATCAATACCATAGCAAGGCATATGCATATGGATATCAATATATACCACACAGCAGGGCACCGCAACGGCAAGTGCCAGGTTGTTGCGCGGGGGACACTTGCACACTGTTGTGCACAATTTTGAATGGAGTGAAAACCCTGAAAATGGCCTGCTCGGGCCCCAAAAACAGCCATTTCGGCCCCCGGCGTGCACCCGAATTAAAATTTCTCATCATTTCTTCCACAGAGTGGTTTGAGAGGGCTGCCAAAAGGTCCCACGAAATGCAAACACGCGATTCGGATAACTAACTGAAATCCTCTAGCACCCGCGCACTCAAAAATGGCTAGATCAGGCCCCAAAAACTGCCATCTGGGCCCTAGCGAGCACCTGAAGAAAAAAGAATCACATCATTTCTTCCACAAAGTGGTTCGTGATGGTCCTTGAAAGGTCCCACGAAGTTCAAACGCGCGATTCGGATACCTAATTCAAATCCTCCAGCTCTACGCACGCAAAATGGCCCGTTCAGGCCCCAGAAACAACCATTTGGGCCCCCGGCGAGCACCCAAATTAGAATTTCTCATCATTTCTCCCACAAAGTGATTCGTGATGGTCCTTGAAAGGTCCCACGAAGTTCAAACGCGCGATTCGGATACCTACTTCAAATCCTCTAGCCCCGCGCACGCAAAATGCCCTGCACAGGCCCCAGATACAACCATTTTGGCCCCCGGCGAGCACCCAAAAAAAAAATTCTCATCATTTCTTCCACAAAGTGGTTCGTGATCGTCCTTGAAAGGTCCCACGAAGTTCAAACGCGCGATTCGGATACCTAATTCAAATCCTCTAGCCCCGCGCACGCAAAATGGCGAGATCAGGCCCCCAAAAAGCCTTTTTGGCCCCCGGCGAGCACCCAAAAAAAAAATTCTCATCATTTCTTCCACAAAGTGGTTCGTGATCGTCCTTGAAAGGTCCCACAAAGTTCAAACGCGCGATTCGGATACCTAATTCAAATCCTCTAGCCCCGCGCACGCAAAATGGCCAGATCAGGCCCAAAAACAACCTTTTTGGCCCCCGGCGAGCACCCAAAAAAACAATTCTCATCATTTCTTCCACTAAGTGCCCCGTGATGGTCCTTGAAAGGTCCCACGAAGTTCAAACGCGCGATTCGGATACCTAACTAAAATCCTCTAGCCCCGCGCACTCAAAATGGCCAGATCAGGCCCAAAAACAGCCTTTTTGGCCCCCGGCGAGCACCCAAAAAAGTTTTCTCATCATTTCTTCCACTAAGTGACCCGTGATGGTCCTTGAAAGGTCCCACGAAGTTCAAACACGCGATTCGGACACCGACGGGAAATCCTCTAGCACCCGCGCACTCAAAATGGCCTTTTCAGGCCAAAAGCCATCGATTTTGGCCGCCGGCGAGCCGGAAAATATTTTTTTTGAAAAAAAAATTCACTCCGAGTCTTACCATTGACCTTAAAAGGTCACACAACTCCAAAAAGTTGCAAATGTTGCATTATGCATGTGACCACTTTGTGACACTCGAGCTTTTTGCGACTGCTCAACAACCCTCGCCCTGCCCACGCAACGCACATGTGTCTGGCGCTTCCAACACCGCACAACATCTATTGTCTCGAGTTTTGTAATATCTCTCCGTAACGTAAACCTCGGAAGATACCCTGAGCGTCACTCTGAAATACGAAACGCCAAGCGATCAGGGGGGCTACATCCTAAAAACTGTAGGGCTATATGCCTAAGGTGAGGGTTTAAAGTGGACTAAGTTCCCCCCGATATCCTAAAACACCTTGAGGGACGCCTCATCGGTGTAAGAAGACTGGCCAGTTCAACAACAAAGACATCAAAGACATATACAAAGGTATGCACCCTATATTGTGAGGTCACAACACTTCTAAGAGGGGAGATCTGTCAGGGATATGACCGATTACATATGTGTCATACATGTCATACCTGTCATGCATGTCATACCATGTCATGTCATGTCATATGTCATAATGACATACAATCGTCGAGTATCGTCAATACGGTCGACTATGACATGTACAATCATGTCTGTCATCCACTTAAGGTGAGTGACATCTGTCATCGAGAGGCCAAGTATATGGCATCGAGATGGCTGACGGGAAGTGTGAAATATATATATAGTGAATATATATATATATGTACGCAGGTAAAGAAAGCTGTGCAGTGGCTCGCACGGATTTCGCAGTCAAAAAGATGAGATAATAAAATAACTTGGGTGTTTTATTATCGGTCGGCTGGCAAGATGCAAGTGACACCACAGGGCGAGGGGTGACACAGGAAGAGACAGTCACCCCCAATTTATGGGGGGGGCGAAAGTCTGTCTCTCCATGACACCACCTCACCCTGAAGGCGTGAGGTGCCACGATGCAAGCCAGCGAAGCCGGGTCTAACATCCTACGGTGGGCTACACGGGCAAAGCCCTAAAAAAACAAGCATCATCGGAGACCCTAAGAGGTGCGAGGAAGACAGATACGCTGTCCGGCTAAGCTCGCTAGGAAACAAACTGATAATCATATAACTTGTGTATGGCCGAAGCTTTATGCTCTCGGAAACCCAGACAGTGAAACGATGACTGTACTACTGTATTGTACTATTGTACAGTACAGTGCTAGGATGTCACGGACACGAGACGGAAGCAGGGTCAGGCTAGGGGCTAGTCAGAGCCCATAATAACTAAGCCTAAACCCGAAGTCCAGCAAGAGGTCTTTTTCAACCCAGCTAGTTTGGCTTCGCCGCGCTGGTCTATAGATGCGTGCTCTAGGGGCTTATGCCCATGCATGTGCTGTGGGGATACCTACTCCCACAGGCCAGCCGTGATTCTAGCCCAGCAATCGTTGGTGGATGGCGGCGGAGTACTCGATGGTGGATGCAGTCGAGCGCCGCCAGGATGTCGTCATCCAACGCCCACGCGGTGCGGTGTGACAATGCGTGGCATTACCAGAGCAAGTGCGGGGACGCGGGCACCCCGATGGGGGCGAAGGCGGAAAATGCGGTGTGCTCCTCCTCTGTACACGAGTGCGAAAGCAGAGAGGGAAAACGGCAGGTCGGGTGCTACAGCACCACCACACACCACCAGACAATGGTCAATGAACACGTAAGGTGGATGAAAGAGCGGAGAATGCTGCGGACGGAACTCGTTGCTGTCAAAGGTCTTGTCATTGGCGGAGGCGTTAGACTCGATGTTGGTGTATGGTGCATAAGCACCACCAAACACCACCAGACGATAGTCAGGTGAAGAATGCCGTCGATGTTCTCGGAGATACTCCAGGGCATCCCGAACAGCGGCGAGGCGTGCACGTTGGCGCTCAGTGGCCATGGTTCCAGCGCAGACTGGATAATTCTGCGAAGGGAAATTATTAGGGTTCACAAGGGGAAACCCAACTTTTCGTAAAATGGACAATTCCAAGTGATGAAAGAGTCAATTTGGGGTAGATTTTGACGAGGAAGACGGTGGTGACGTCAAAAACGTCGTGCGATAAGCCAATTTTGCTGCTGTTGAGGTGCCGCTGGCCAGAGCGCAAAGTGAAATAGATGGGGACGACGTAGTCGAGAATGATGGTGATTAACGTGCGTTGCGCACGAAAAAGATTGGGCGTTGCGCTCAAATAAATAATAGCCGATGCCGTTGCAGCATGTACGGGGAGATGGCGGCGATGTGTAACGTTGCGTCACTGTGTCGGCCGGCTGGATGGGACGTAGTCGAGAACGACGGTGACAAACGTGCGTTGCGCACGAAAAAGATTGGGCGCTGCGCTCAAATAAATAACTGTGGATGCTGTTGCAGCACGTTTGGGGGGAAGGCGGCGAAGTAACGGTGCGTGACTGCCGGCCGGTTGGATGAGTAGTGACGTTGCGTCACTGTATACCGCGTTGCGCGGGATCCGAATGATAGCTAAAAAGAACGTGAGAAACCACCAGCTAGTGGTAACCCATAACCTGACGGGAAGTGTGAAATATATATATAGTGAATATATATATATGTACGCAGGTAAAGAAAGCTGTGCAGTGGCTCGCACGAATTTCGCAGTCAAAAAGATGAGATAATAAAATAACTTGGGTGTTTTATTATCGGTCGGCTGGCAAGATGCAAGTGACACCACAGGGCGAGGGGTGACACAGGAAGAGACAGTCACCCCCAGTTTATGGGGGGGGCGAAAGTCTGTCTCTCCATGAATGGCGAAGCAAGACAAGTCTTGAAGAACCGAATGGTCCCGATACGAAGACGCGTCTTCGCTTCTAGCATGAAATGAACAGCATGCGAGCATCAAAGGCTATATCGACCAGCCGATGCGGGAAGTTCACCTAGTGCCCTCGGGTTCACAACCCGATGGTTGTTAGGGCTGATATGCGAGCCCACAAATATTATACAGTATATCAAATAAACACTGTGCTGTTGAACGACACACACAAGTGTAACAGTATAGCGGGTTGTGAGTTGCAGTCTCCGTAGAAGATCTGCTGAAGCACAACGCTTCCTCACTTTATACCTACGTCACCCATCATCTTAGATGGTACCGCCATTGGGTTGTGAACCCGAGACGTAGGTTGAACGACCAGCATGGTAATAACGACTAGTTCGTTCATGCTGCACATGCGAGTTCCGCGCATGCTGAAAGCTAAAGATGGTTCTTGGTTTGTTTCCAAGATGTATCTTTGCTTTGCCATCTTCGAGTTCGACATACGAACTCTCGATGACAGGGATGCCTGATGATATGACATAATCATCTGGCGACATGTACAGTCATCGTCGACCGTACTGACGATTGTCATAAATGTATGACGCGACTCGACCTGTACAGTCATGATCGACCATACTGTCGACTGTCATAATAATATATGACACGACCGACTGTCATAATAACAATACAGTAATCACTCACCTTTAAGAAAACCAGAGATTTGGGGTCAGCCAGCTAATTCCACCAACTTGCGTACCCCCCCCCGCCAGCGCCAGCGTCCTATGGAATCGGTAAGAATTAGCAAGTATTTTCTTTCAATCAGCCAGCAATTCTCTTAAAAGTCCAATGATAAACACTTAAAAAGGCGACATTTTCAAAAATTTCCGCCTGCGGCGCCAGCACCCATATTTCTTATTTTCGAGGATTCCATAGCTCAAAAAAACCAGCCAGCTTTTCTCGACAACTTCGGTACCCCCCCCAAAAAAAAAGCTGGCTGGTTTCTTATCGCCGGGTTTTCTTAAAGGTGAGTGATTACTGTATGACATGACATGGTATGACATGTATGACAGGTATGACACGTATGTCATCGGTCATAACCCTGACAGATCTCCCCTCTTAAGAGAGTTGTGACCTCACAACGGGCATACCTTTGTATATGTCTTTGATGTCTTTGTTGTTGTCGCTTCTTGCTGGTACCAGTCTTCTTACACCGATTTGAGGCGTCCCTCATGGTGTTTTTAGGTTATTGGGGGGAACTGAGTCCACTTTAGTCCCTCACCTTAGGCATTTAGCCATACAGTCCTTAGGATGCAGCCCACCTTTCCGGAAATCGTATCGTTGAGTGACGTTCCAAGGTTCAATGAAGAGCGTTTTCGCGATACAATCCTACGCTGGATTACTGATTGATCCACACGTTATCATGTATGTGCTAGACGATTCAAAGCATCCGAAGTCTACGTTACGGATTATTTGCGCTAGCCGTCGTCGCCTTTGCGCGATCGATGATCCCACGATTATAACGAATTATATTCGAACGATTCTCGGCCTGATATAGTGCACCCAACTCTTCCTCCCCTCCTTAAGCTACTTTGGAGGATCACTAGAACAAGGTATTCGCTTAAGTTTTCTTAAGTTTGCTTAACTTTTCTTAAGTTTTCTTATCTTTTCTTAAGTCCATGAAAATTATACCGCGTGTCATGTTTTATACAATTCGGTCATCAGCTGGCCTTCAGAATGCCCGTGGACATCGATGTAACAACGAGGGAGGACGCGAGCGAGTACGTCAGAGCAAAAGATAAGAAAAGTCGAGTGAAAACCGTGTCCTGCTGAATGCATGGTGGGCGGCGGGGGACTCGATTAATTATACACAAGAAAGTTAAGCCAAAACCGTGTCCTGCTGGTGACTGAAGAGAGTATAATTTGGGTGGCGGGGGACTCAAAGTAATTATACACATGAAAATGTCCGCCTGGAGGTTTATTTGACCCATCACGCACGCACTACATACAGTCATACTAGTACGTACGTACAGCAGGTCGTGCGTCACACTAGGTGAGGTAGTTGCTTGAAGGACGGACAATCGATTTGAAACAAGTAGGGCGCGCCGTAGAACTTATTATTCAAATCTTGTTACAAGACTCTGTCTTGAAAATTTTACTGGCGTTATTTTGTTGTAGAGAGAATGCAGCCCGTTCCCGCCGCCCCTTTGAATACATTCCCCCTTGCGCCCGGCACGGGGGGCCTCCAGACGGCAGTGGTACAGCCAGGACCAGCGGTGCGTTGACCTTGATGTTCTTCTTATTTTGTGGAATGCGTTGGCAGTGGGTGGGGATGCATTTGCTGGGACACAGTTGTTTGGGAGGGTACGGCTGCGATGTGGGGACAGCTCCCTGGATGGACACGCGCCCGAACCGTGGGGCTTTTTTGGTTATGGTGCGCCTGCAGGTGTATGCTTTCCGGACTCGGTAATTAGGGAGGGGACGGCTGCGATGTGGGGACAGCTCCCTGGACACGCGCCCGAACCGTGGGGGTTTTTTTAGTGTATGCTTAGTATGTGCGGTTTTGGGCAATGAGTTTTTTCAGTGTTGTATTACACAAGCGGCAGACCTTTTCTTTTCCAGTGGCTCGAGTGGGCAGCATTTCATGTGGTAATTAGGGAGGTGACGGCTGCGATGTGGGGACAGCTCCCTGGACACGCGCCCGAACCGTGGGGGTTTTTTGGGGTCTTTGTGTGGTATGTTACGCATGCAGTTTCGGTAGGCATGCGCTGTTTTTGCTTGCTATGCACGGGTACGTACGGAGGTGACGGCTGCGATGTGGGGACAGCTCCCTGGACACGCGCCCGAACCGTGGGGGTTTTGTGGGGGTCTTTGTGTGGTATGTTACGCATGCAGTTTCGGTAGGCATGCGCTGTTTTTTGCTTGCTATGCGCGGGTACGTACAGAGGTGACGGCTGCGATGTGGGGACAGCTCCCTGGACACGCGCCCGAACCGTGGGGGTTTTTTTTGGGGTCTATGTGTGGTATGTTACGCATGCAGTTTCGGTAGGCATGCGCTGTTTTTGCTTGCTATGCACGGGTACGTACGGAGGTGACGGCTGCGATGTGGGGACAGCTCCCTGGACACGCGCCCGAACCGTGGGGGTTTTGTGGGGGTCTTTGTGTGGTATGTTACGCATGCAGTTTCGGTAGGCATGCGCTGTTTTTTGCTTGCTATGCGCGGGTACGTACAGAGGTGACGGCTGCGATGTGGGGACAGCTCCCTGGACACGCGCCCGAACCGTGGGGGTTTTTTTGGGGTCTATGTGTGGTATGTTACGCATGCAGTTTCCGTAGGCATGCGCTGTTTTTTGCTTGCTATGCACGGGTACGTACGGAGGTGACGGCTGCGATGTGGGGACAGCTCCCTGGACACGCGCCCGAACCGTGGGGTTTTTTTGGGGGTCTTTGTGTGGTATGTTACGCATGCAGTTTCCGGTAGGCATGCGCTGTTTTTGCTTGCTATGCGCGGGTACGTACAGAGGTGACGGCTGCGATGTGGGGACAGCTCCCTGGACACGCGCCCGAACCGTGGGGGTTTTTTTTGGGGTCTATGTGTGGTATGTTACGCATGCAGTTTCGGTAGGCATGCGCTGTTTTTTGCTTGCTATGCACGGGTACGTACGGAGGTGACGGCTGCGATGTGGGGACAGCTCCCTGGACACGCGCCCGAACCGTGGGGTTTTTTTGGGGGTCTTTGTGTGGTATGTTACGCATGCAGTTTCCGTAGGCATGCGCTGTTTTTTGCTTGCTATGCACGGTAAATACGGAGGTGACGGCCGCGATGTGGGGACATCTTCCTGGACACTCGGCCGAACATTGGATTTTCTTGTTGGCACTGGAGCCCATGCTCTTTTTGTTAGGCGTGCGCTCTTTTTTTTTGAAGACGACGTGAAGGGAGGAACCGTCTCCTTGCTTCACCACTGGCAGGGCGGAGCTCCCGTAGTTGGAGCCGCGGAGCACGTTGCGTCTGGAGAAGAGGTCGCGGTGGTGCATCCTGCGGTGAGTATTAATCTTCTTCTTTTTTTTTGTGCGGTTGCCAATAGCTTTAATGAAACAAAAGAGGTATGCTTACTTCACGCACCCCAGACCCGAGACGGGAATTGGCGTGTTGCCGATGGGTCGGGAGTTGCGTGTTAAGAGCGCTGTTAGCACTCCCTACGCGCCCCCGGACCCGTGGCGTCACGGAGGAACGGTGTGGGTTGCGGTGTGTATCGATGGTCTTCGCAGGGGGGAGCTGAACAGCCTGAAGGTGGACCCGGAGCGGGACGCGGGGCAGCCGGCGAAGAAGCTGTCCAGCCTTCCGTGGTGAGTTCCGACCTTTTACAGCCATTCTACGCGCCCCCCGTATTCCTATGAGAGAAAGAGCGTGGTGTGCCTGCAACACGCGGAATCTGTTGAAGTGGGTTGTTGTGGATGCCGGTGGGTCGGGAGTTGCGTGTTAAGAGGGCTGTTAGCACTCCCTACGCGCCCCCGGACCCGTGGCGTCACCGAGGTACGGTGTGTATGGAAGTCGCATGGGTTAGTGCGCAGGCTGTTGGTGACGGCTGCGATGTGGGGACAGCTCCCCGGACACGCGCCTGATCCTTAGGGGCTGCATGTGATAGTGGGCGGTACCGTATTCTGGGCGACGGTGTGCATGGTGGGCAGGCGCCCGGTTGTAGAAGGTTGCTTGGGATGTTCAAGATGTGGGGACAGCTCCCCGAGCACGCGCCTGTAATCCGAGGTATGGTTTGTGGCGGGTTGTTGTGGATGCCCATGGGGCGGGAGTTGCGTGTTAAGAGGGCTGTTAGCACTCTCTACGCGCCCCCAGACCCGCGACGGGTGGTGGCATCAAGCCGATGGGTCGGGAGTTGCGTGTTAAGAGGGCTGTTAGCACTCCCTACGCGCCCCCGGA
>LGRX02024722.1:0-10506 GCA_001247695.2 Cymbomonas tetramitiformis | reverse complement strand
AATCACTCACCTTTAAGAAAACCAGAGATTTGGGGTCAGCCAGCTAATTCCACCAACTTGCGTACCCCCCCCCGCCAGCGCCAGCGTCCTATGGAATCGGTAAGAATTAGCAAGTATTTTCTTTCAATCACCCAGCAATTCTCTTAAAAGTCCAATGATAAACACTTAAAAAGGCGACATTTTCAAAATTTTCCGCCTGCGGCGCCAGCACCCATATTTCTTATTTTCGAGGATTCCATAGCTCAAAAAAACCAGCCAGCTTTTCTCGACAACTTCGGTACCCCCCCCAAAAAAAAAGCTGGCTGGTTTCTTATCGCCGGGTTTTCTTAAAGGTGAGTGATTACTGTATGACATGACATGGTATGACATGTATGACAGGTATGACACGTATGTCATCGGTCATAACCCTGACAGATCTCCCCTCTTAAGAGAGTTGTGACCTCACAACGGGCATACCTTTGTATATGTCTTTGATGTCTTTGTTGTTGTCGCTTCTTGCTGGTACCAGTCTTCTTACACCGATTTGAGGCGTCCCCCATGGTGTTTTTAGGTTATTGGGGGGAACTGAGTCCACTTTAGTCCCTCACCTTAGGCATTTAGCCATACAGTTCTTAGGATGTAGCCCACCTTTCCGGAAATCGTATCGTTGAGTGACGTTCCAAGGTTCAATGAAGAGCGTTTTCGCGATACAATCCTACGCTGGATTACTGATTGATCCACACGTTATCATGTATGTGCTAGACGATTCAAAGCATCCGAAGTCTACGTTACGGATTATTTGCGCTAGCCGTCGTCGCCTTTGCGCGATCGATGATCCCACGATTATAACGAATTATATTCGAACGATTCTCGGCCTGATATAGTGCACCCAACTCTTCCTCCCCTCCTTAAGCTACTTTGGAGGATCACTAGAACAAGGTATTCGCTTAAGTTTTCTTAAGTTTGCTTAACTTTTCTTAAGTTTTCTTATCTTTTCTTAAGTCCATGAAAATTATACCGCGTGTCATGTTTTATACAATTCGGTCATCAGCTGGCCTTCAGAATGCCCGTGGACATCGATGTAACAACGAGGGAGGACGCGAGCGAGTACGTCAGAGCAAAAGATAAGAAAAGTCGAGTGAAAACCGTGTCCTGCTGAATGCATGGTGGGCGGCGGGGGACTCGATTAATTATACACAAGAAAGTTAAGCCAAAACCGTGTCCTGCTGGTGACTGAAGAGAGTATAATTTGGGTGGCGGGGACTCAAAGTAATTATACACATGAAAATGTCCGCCTGGAGGTTTATTTGACCCATCACGCACGCACTACATACAGTCATACTAGTACGTACGTACAGCAGGTCGTGCGTCACACTAGGTGAGGTAGTTGCTTGAAGGACGGACAATCGATTTGAAACAAGTAGGGCGCGCCGTAGAACTTATTATTCAAATCTTGTTACAAGACTCTGTCTTGAAAATTTTACTGGCGTTATTTTGTTGTAGAGAGAATGCAGCCCGTTCCCGCCGCCCCTTTGAATACATTCCCCCTTGCGCCCGGCACGGGGGGCCTCCAGACGGCAGTGGTACAGCCAGGACCAGCGGTGCGTTGACCTTGATGTTCTTCTTATTTTGTGGAATGCGTTGGCAGTGGGTGGGGATGCATTTGCTGGGACACAGTTGTTTGGGAGGGTACGGCTGCGATGTGGGGACAGCTCCCTGGATGGACACGCGCCCGAACCGTGGGGCTTTTTTGGTTATGGTGCGCCTGCAGGTGTATGCTTTCCGGACTCGGTAATTAGGGAGGGGACGGCTGCGATGTGGGGACAGCTCCCTGGACACGCGCCCGAACCGTGGGGGTTTTTTTAGTGTATGCTTAGTATGTGCGGTTTTGGGCAATGAGTTTTTTCAGTGTTGTATTACACAAGCGGCAGACCTTTTCTTTTCCAGTGGCTCGAGTGGGCAGCATTTCATGTGGTAATTAGGGAGGTGACGGCTGCGATGTGGGGACAGCTCCCTGGACACGCGCCCGAACCGTGGGGGTTTTTTGGGGTCTTTGTGTGGTATGTTACGCATGCAGTTTCGGTAGGCATGCGCTGTTTTTGCTTGCTATGCACGGGTACGTACGGAGGTGACGGCTGCGATGTGGGGACAGCTCCCTGGACACGCGCCCGAGCCGTGGGGGTTTTGTGGGGGTCTTTGTGTGGTATGTTACGCATGCAGTTTCGGTAGGCATGCGCTGTTTTTTGCTTGCTATGCGCGGGTACGTACAGAGGTGACGGCTGCGATGTGGGGACAGCTCCCTGGACACGCGCCCGAACCGTGGGGGTTTTTTTTGGGGTCTATGTGTGGTATGTTACGCATGCAGTTTCGGTAGGCATGCGCTGTTTTTGCTTGCTATGCACGGGTACGTACGGAGGTGACGGCTGCGATGTGGGGACAGCTCCCTGGACACGCGCCCGAACCGTGGGGGTTTTGTGGGGGTCTTTGTGTGGTATGTTACGCATGCAGTTTCGGTAGGCATGCGCTGTTTTTTGCTTGCTATGCGCGGGTACGTACAGAGGTGACGGCTGCGATGTGGGGACAGCTCCCTGGACACGCGCCCGAACCGTGGGGGTTTTTTTTGGGGTCTTTGTGTGGTATGTTACGCATGCAGTTTCCGTAGGCATGCGCTGTTTTTTGCTTGCTATGCACGGGTACGTACGGAGGTGACGGCTGCGATGTGGGGACAGCTCCCTGGACACGCGCCCGAACCGTGGGGTTTTTTGGGGGGTCTTTGTGTGGTATGTTACGCATGCAGTTTCCGTAGGCATGCGCTGTTTTTTGCTTGCTATGCACGGGTACGTACGGAGGTGACGGCTGCGATGTGGGGACAGCTCCCTGGACACGCGCCCGAACCGTGGGGGTTTTTTTTGGGGTCTATGTGTGGTATGTTACGCATGCAGTTTCGGTAGGCATGCGCTGTTTTTTGCTTGCTATGCACGGGTACGTACGGAGGTGACGGCTGCGATGTGGGGACAGCTCCCTGGACACGCGCCCGAACCGTGGGGTTTTTTTGGGGGTCTTTGTGTGGTATGTTACGCATGCAGTTTCCGTAGGCATGCGCTGTTTTTTGCTTGCTATGCACGGTAAATACGGAGGTGACGGCCGCGATGTGGGGACATCTTCCTGGACACTCGGCCGAACATTGGATTTTCTTGTTGGCACTGGAGCCCATGCTCTTTTTGTTAGGCGTGCGCTCTTTTTTTTTGAAGACGACGTGAAGGGAGGAACCGTCTCCTTGCTTCACCACTGGCAGGGCGGAGCTCCCGTAGTTGGAGCCGCGGAGCACGTTGCGTCTGGAGAAGAGGTCGCGGTGGTGCATCCTGCGGTGAGTATTAATCTTCTTCTTTTTTTTGTGCGGTTGCCAATAGCTTTAATGAAACAAAAGAGGTATGCTTACTTCACGCACCCCAGACCCGAGACGGGAATTGGCGTGTTGCCGATGGGTCGGGAGTTGCGTGTTAAGAGCGCTGTTAGCACTCCCTACGCGCCCCCGGACCCGTGGCGTCACGGAGGAACGGTGTGGGTTGCGGTGTGTATCGATGGTCTTCGCAGGGGGGAGCTGAACAGCCTGAAGGTGGACCCGGAGCGGGACGCGGGGCAGCCGGCGAAGAAGCTGTCCAGCCTTCCGTGGTGAGTTCCGACCTTTTACAGCCATTCTACGCGCCCCCCGTATTCCTATGAGAGAAAGAGCGTGGTGTGCCTGCAACACGCGGAATCTGTTGAAGTGGGTTGTTGTGGATGCCGGTGGGTCGGGAGTTGCGTGTTAAGAGGGCTGTTAGCACTCCCTACGCGCCCCCGGACCCGTGGCGTCACCGACGTACGGTGTGTATGGAAGTCGCATGGGTTAGTGCGCAGGCTGTTGGTGACGGCTGCGATGTGGGGACAGCTCCCCGGACACGCCCCTGATCCTTCTTAGGGGCTGCATGTGATAGTGGGCGGTACCGTATTCTGGGCGACGGTGTGCATGGTGGGCAGGCGCCCGGTTGTAGAAGGTTGCTTGGGATGTTCAAGATGTGGGGACAGCTCCCCGAGCAGGCGCCTGTAACCCGAGGTATGGTTTGTGACGGGTTGTTGTGGATGCCCATGGGTCGGGAGTTGCGTGTTAAGAGGGCTGTTAGCACTCTCTACGCGCCCCCAGACCCGCGACGGGTGGTGGCATCAAGCCGATGGGTCGGGAGTTGCGTGTTAAGAGGGCTGTTAGCACTCCCTACGCGCCCCCGGACCCGTGGCGTCACCGACCCTACAAAATAAGGATTATTCCAAGGGCTTGGACCGTCGGCTTGGAACCCCATAGGACCCGGTAGGACAGGTATGTATTTGAGAGGCGTTGGCGTTAACACTGGGAATTCCAAGGGCTTGGACAGCAAATGTCCAGGTCCAAGCCCCGTCCAAGCCGCGGTCCAAGGGCTTGGACCTGGACATTTGCTATCCAAGCCCTTGGAACCCCCTTGGAATTTACATAAAATTCCAATCGGTTTCCAAGCCGTTGGACCGTCGGTTTGGAATACCGTAGGACCCATTTGGACCGTCGGCTTGGAACCCCGTTGGACCCGCTTGGACCATCGGCTTGGATTCCCATAGGATTTTTTTAGATTGGCGATTCCAAGGGGGTTCCAAATGCTTGGACGGGGCTCGGACCTTATTAAACGGGCATTCCAATGGGGTTCCAAAGGCTTGGACGGGGCTTAGACTCTGCCAAACGGTGATTCCGAGGAGGGTCCAAGGGCTTGGACGCTGCAAAAAAACAGGTTCCAAAGGGGTTCCAAAGACTTGGACGGGTCTTGGACTCCGTCAAAAGAAGTTTCCGAGGGGGTTCCAAGGGCTTGGATAGGGCTTGGACTCAGTTAAACAGAGATTCCAACGTGATTCCAAGGGCTTGGAAGTTGTTAAATTAAGGTTCCAAGCGAGTTCCGAGGGCTTGGACGGGGCTTAGAATCTGTTAAACGAGAATTGCATGGCCAGGTTCCATTGTTCCAAAGCTTTGGAACAATGTTTCCAAAAGCTTGGACGGACAGGTTCCAAAGGCTTGGAACCATGGTTCCAAATACATTTATTTTGCTTCATACATTTCATTAATTTCAAACGCTTGGAACCGCATTTCCAACGATTTGGAACAACGTTTCCAAAAGGCTTAAACATATATGGCTCCAAAGGCTTAAACGGACATGGTTCCAAAGACTTGGAACCATGGCTCCAAATACATTTACAGTGAGAATATGCAGGTATGCAGGGTTAAGGGGTACTGCGCAGTTCCAAAATACACTTGCAATTGTTGCTACATTGTTTTCATGTTTCTTTGCACACATACATTATGATGTCGTGTGCATGCTGTACACAGAAAGTTTAAAGGTTGCGATGCTAAGTTGCAAATACGTCATCATCATTGGATAAATAACATTACTTGACAGAGTTACACGTGCGTGGGATCTAGGTTCAGGCTAATCAATGCTATCACAAGTCAGGGATTCTACCGAAAGCTGCAAGCTTTCGAAACTACTCTTAAAACTACTCTAATTAGTTTGAAACTTTTAAATTGAAATCTGTTCCGCTAATTGCAAGCACTGACGCACTTGAAACACGACCTGCGAACATGCCGTAAAACAGAACAAAATCAGCGTTCATCAGGCGCCGAACCGCAAGTAAAATAATAAACTTCAGTCAACGAAACGCAAATCAGATCCAACGTTTAAACAGTCTTACCTGCGATAGAGCAATTCTCGACCCGGGCGGTACCAATCCCTGAAAAAGTAAAACACAAAGCTCAGTTCTACACGCATATGTGGAAAACATACCGGCGTGTTATGGCCGATTCTCGAGCATCGGTGCTATTTTGGGCTGACGCTATTTTTAAAAGTGCAGGTTTGTGGGATTAATGATACGGTGTTGCTACTACGATGATGCTGAACTGTTTTCAAACAAAATGCTGAAAACAACTCTGCGCGCGCAACATGCAAGGCTGCTAGATAACGGCAGGTACGTTCAAGAACTGTCGTTGCGGCATTCTCAGTGTCACAGCGAATTGAGCCCGTACCGTTTGAATAACTCCGCCGCAGAGATCTTTCAGACTTCCTGGAATCGCGTTTACGTCCCGGACCCGAGCGTCACCGGAGAATTTCCTGCAGATCTCCACAAAGTAATCTTGCGAAAATGAGAAGAAAGAAGACACGGCTAAGCTCATATAGATAATTACAGTACAAACCTGGACATACAATACTGCAAGTCTTCGACGGCGTTGAGGTGAAATATGAAGTTCCGTATTGTAAAGTGTCGGGTCTTCACTGTGTCCACAGTCCACAGTCACAGAGTACCGTTCGTCTAGCCATTTGAAAATCCATCGTCTTCAAAGGTCGCGATACTCGCGATTACTCGCGATTACTCGCGATTACTAACGATTACTCGCGATTACTCGCGATTACTCGCGATTACTCGCGATTACTCGCGATTACTCGCGATTACTCGCGATTATACTACGTACGGCGAAAGACTGAGCAGTCGATCCAACCATTCGTGCACGACGAATCCAATTTAATCTTCGATCTGAGCAGTCCATCGCTATACTGTATATTTCTGTTTTCTGGACTGTTGCTTTTTATTTTTGGAGCAAGTCCTTCTACAGAATTCGTCGCAGCTCTATTTTTAGAAATTTCCCGTAAGATGTGCATAATTGACGGTAGAAATCAATTTTTCTGCATTTTTCACGTCGCTGCATATCAAAAACATCGGGGCCAAACATATGTCCACTTTTCAAAAAAACAGAAAATTTTCCGAAATTTTGTTTTTTGGGCTTTTTACACAAATAACAGCCAAGTGTTAAGCTTTGAAATAAGAGGCTTCACTTTGGAATTCCAGGGGCATGGAATTTCTCAAGTGGGAGCAAATGTCCAGTTACAATGGACTTCCAAGGGCTTGGATAAACCCCCAGAAGTGGACCTAGTCGATTTTTACCAAAAAAGTTCCATGCCATTGGTTTGAGTGGGCCAACCCGTTGGAATATTGGTCCTTAGGTGATTTTTGCAATCCTCAAAACGTTCTAAAAAACTTTGTGCGATTCCAATGCTTCACTTTGGAATTCCAGAGGCATGGAACTTTTCAAGTGGGAGCAAATGTCCAGTTCCAATGGACTTCCAAGCCTCTGGATTAATCCCCAGAAGTGGACCTAGTCGATTTTTAAGATGGCTTTTCCAAACCGATGGACACCGTAATCCCTGGCCTGTCCGGGCGCCCGGATTGTGCCTAAAAACGTAGAAACCCCGATGTAAAGGTGACAAACCGGACTTTTGCCGAATGTTGAAGGTATTTAATTCCGACCGCCCGGAACTACGTTCCCACGCGCCGGACCATGGGTCCGGGCGCCCGGAATGCATCTGAAAACCTTACAAGTCCGGTCAGACAACTCACACTTCTTACATGGATTCGCAGGAATAATGGCTAGGCAAAGGCGTGGACTAGCTCGAAACGAGAACGCGGAAGGCACTCCATGCCCATGCGATCAATGCAGACTCCGATTTTGCTACTCCAAAAAACAGATTAAGCGGCATTTGATCCTACATCCGCCCGTCGCACGCTTCTCCAATGACCGAGATCATGAAGAAAACGACTCTCTTGACGGTGCCGAAAGTGTGAATGATGACGGTGAGACGGATCCACCATCAGAGACGGACGAAGAGGAAGAACACGAGGATGACACATATCTTCATGACCATGCCGAACGGATGCTCCGGAAGATCCGTGAAAACTTCTTCGGCCCGATTGAGTATGCATCGTCCGACTCGGTGAGTTCTAAATCCCGTCCAAGCCGTTGGAACCATTGTTTAACAATATCCAAGCCCCGTCCAAGCCTTTGGAACAACCTTGGATTCCCCCACGAAGAAGAGTCCAAGCATCGTCCAAGCCTTTGGAACACCTTTAGAGCCATCACTTAATGTATCGGTCACGTTAAATTGACCTGGAAAGTGATTTTCGAATTTTGGATTTGGTTTTTTTGCTCTACGTTAGATTTCGAAATTTCGATTTGGCTGATTTTGCTCTACGTTAGATTTTCAGATTTCAGTCTTCGGGATGCTGGATTTTCGAATTTTGGATTTGTTTTTTGCTCTACGTTAGATTTTCGAAATTTCGATTTGGCTGATTTTGCTCTACGTTAGATTTCAGATTTCAGTCTTCGGGATCCTGCATTTCGAATTTGGATTTGTTTTTTTGCTCTACGTTAGATTTCGTGGGTCAGCTTCGGAACACTGGGTTTCGGACTTTGGGATGCATATCTTAAATTGGAGTGCTTCGCAAATACAGGCAATTAACCCCTATTCCGGTAACGGAATCTCCCATTTCCCGGAAAAACACGTTTTTATCGATATCTCCACTTTAAGACCTTCAATTTAACTTTTGAAAATAGATATGAAAACGGCTTATCACGGCGGATCCCGTCACACCATTCACATAACAATGTGCCGATTATTCACAACGACTACTTCGGTCACACAATTATAGAAAGCAGCGACGGCCATTATCCGTTTGGAAAGTATGACAACCCTAATCACGGTCCTAGCATCTCTATTGTGTGCCCAAGTAAGTACTCGACATAGGGTTAGGGTTATGGTTACACTCACTTCATATTAGGGTCGATACACATATGACATAGTGTTGATACGTGAATATGCAACTCGTACATGTAAATCTTTTGCACAATATTACGATTCGTCTTCACCTAAGCGTACGGCGGTGTGCGGCCCGATTAGATGTTTTCGCCCGTCTTTTCAAAATCGAATTTGGCAACCGGATGCCGTCACAATTCGAAATTTAGTGATTGTTACGCTAGCGTAACGAATACCGGAATAGGGGTTAATGCCAATTATCTTGCCTGCACGGACCACCTGGTGCCCGTCCGTCATAGAAGCCTCCCTTTAACATGGGGATGCTGGACGGTTAGAGTACTGACCACGACGGGTGGGTTACTCTACACGAGTAGCACACCGGAAGTGGCCAGGCTCGAAAATCGTCCATCCCTTTCCACAAGATTGGGGCCCGGTAGAGACCGGGGTGCGATTTTCGAGGAGCATTTCTCCTGAAAGGAAGAGTGCTCTGGTGTGGTTGTTGTCTCGGACAGGGACACGAGCCAGACTCAGCCCCACGAAAGGGATTGCTTTTCTTCGATGGTGCATGCCGCTTTAACGCGTCGCCGGATTTGAGGCAAGCCTCGTTCGGAGTAGCACTCTGCTCAGAACAAGGTCAACAGTGGACCCGGCACTACGGGCGCCTTGGATCCAATTTAACAGCTTCCAAGTCACTTCACTTAGTGTATCGGTCTCGTTGAGCACCACGTGCTGCCAAGTCAGAACCTACCAGTTGTAAATATACTGTAATATATAACACGCATTGTACAGATAATACTAACTTACCTGGAGTTCCAAAGGGGTTCCGAAGGCTTGGATGCGCCTTGGAATCCGTCAAACGCAAGTTCCGAAGCGGTTCCAAACCATTGGACTAAGCCTGGACACCATAAGATATCACTTCCATAATCGTTCCAAAGGCTTGGACGGTCTTGAACTGCACGTAGCAAGAATGATCGGTCCAGAGAATTATCAGTCTATATATCAAGCACTTGCTCATAGCGTTCCGCTCTCAGATCGGGAAGTTCCAAGGGCTTGGAATTTCGGAACACGCTCCCGTGTTGCCCAGAGACTGGGCCTATGGGGTTCCAAGGGCTTGGAATCTTTTGAAACCCGCGCTCGTGCTGCGCAGAGACCGGTCCTATGGGGTTCCAAGCCGTGGAGCCTCCGGGCTAGAGCTTCATTCCTCGTACTAACAAGGTCCAAGGGCTTGGAATCTTTTGAAACCCACGCCCGTGCTGCGCAGAGACCGATCCTATGGGGTTCCAAGCCGTTGAGCCTCCGGGTTTGAGCTTCATTCCTCGTACTAACAAGGTCCAAGGGCTTGGAATCTTTTGAAACCCTCGCACGTGCTGCGCTGAGACCGGTCCAATGGGGTTCCAAGCCGTTGAGCCTCCGGGTTCGAGCTTCATTACTCGTACTAGCAAGTTCCAAAGGCTTGGAATCTTTTGAAACCACGCCCGTGCTGCGCGGAGACCGGTCCAATGGGGTTCCAAGCCGTTGAACCTCCGATTTCAGACTGCCGACCTCAGACTGGAAAGTTCCAAAGGCTTGGAATTGTCCAAAATGAATTCCAAACCGTTGGAACCGCCTTGGACCGACGACTTCGGTCATACGTAATCCGAGGACATAGGTCCAAAGGCTTGGAATCGACCAGGACCCATTGGACTAACAAATTTCGGTCCAGCCCCTTGGAACCCCGTAGGACCATCGGCTTGGAACCCCATAGGACTCCTAGGGAAAAACCCAAAGCTTCACCTTGCAATTCCCGGCGGTTTCCAAAGGCTTGGAATTTTACCAAATATTTTCAGGACGGTTCCGGGCGCCCGGAATGGTGCCGTCCAAGCCTTTGGAATAATCCCTATTTTGTAGGGCGAGG
>LGRX02024721.1:0-30755 GCA_001247695.2 Cymbomonas tetramitiformis | reverse complement strand
TGTTAAATAGTATATCTGAATATATGATATGATTCCTCAAGATAATAGAGGATAATAGTTTCCTCGCGGGAATTCCCCTGGGACAATTTGGTATCTTAGGCGTGTGAGCGTCTTTTTAGCTCGCTCTCGCTCGCTTTGCGTGCTTGCATGCGCACTTTGGACCTGTGGCGAACTGCTTTCAGCTTCCGTTGCGACGTTCTGATATGTCTTTGATGTGTATTCCGGTTGTTCTGGCGGCTTGACGGGTTAGCGTCCTAGAGGCGGGACCGTTTTTGTCGTTGGTTATACCGGTTTCACTCGTTTTTGGCCTATTTTGGCTCACTTCCGTGTGCATCCTGGTAAGTGAACTCTACGGCACATATTGGGGGGGAGGTATGATGGCTTACAACAACTTTTGTGCGATTTTTATGAGTTATTTACAATTGTTTTAGTCTTCATCAACTCATAGTATGGCCTCAAACAGCTTATTTCTTCAAAATATGTGCGGATTCACTCCCTTTTTAGAGCTTAAAAAGAGTTGATGCACCTCCTCAACTTCGATAACTGGGCTTCTGGATGGTTGTGAAAAGTCATTTTACTTATTTTGGATATATTTTACCAAACTTTACCAGTCCTCATCAATTCTTGGAGCTTTGAGACCTTTTTGAGCCTTTTTGGGAGCTGCATTCACTCCTTTTTGGCCCATCAACCCTGAGTTTTAAGAGTGGATCAAGCTTCTAGACTTCAATATGGAACTTTTGAACGATATTATTATTTTATTCTACTCAGTATGGATATTATTTACCGTTCTCAACAGTTCTTGAAGGGCTACAGCCCTTTGGTGCCCTTTTTGGCTGATGCATGCACCTTTTTCAGCCCCAAAATAGCCCTTTTTGACTGAAAATGGACTTTTCAGACTGCCAAATACTTATTCTGGACAGTATACACGGTTTATCTTTCAAATATGGACCTTACTGAAAAGTTTTTATCAATGTATGGAGTTATGGGACCTTCTGGGAGCTATTTGGATACTTTTGGCAACAGCATGCACTCTCCATCCACACCTAGCACTTGAAAACTGTGTCGCGGAGCCCTGGCGAATTTTCTAGAAATGGACAGAAGTGAAGTAAGGACTACGTTGACAACATAAAAAGTACTTCTTCAACTTTGTTTTCACTTCCAATAGTGTTACAAGCAACCTCAGCAGCTGGCAGCAAGTGTGCTTTCGACTGCTGAACATACATCCACTTCCAGCCGCCTTAACACTGTGGGCTATTTTTAGTAACCTACCAGCATATGGCCATACCCTTTGGTATTGGTGACACGTACAGACGACAGTGGTGGAAGCAGGGCTTTGACAAGTGGGTCTACCCTCCTGGACCTCTTCAGCAACCTGGTATTCCATTTGGCGGCTTCCCTCCTTCACCTTCAGTGTCCCCCACTACGTCGGACGACGAAGAGGACCCGTTCACACTTCCTGAAGGTTTCCAGCCCCTACTGTTACCTCAACCTCCACAACAGAACTAGCCTGCCTATTTCCAGATATGCAGCCGCCCTACGACCCATACGCCGTACCCCCGTCTCCATTCTCCTTTCCACCCTCCACCACCGGACCTGCAGCACTCATGGCCCCAGGACAGCCCAGTCCCCTGCCATATCAACCACCTCAGGTCCCCCTCGCAGACCCCCGCCTTACTCCACTCAGCCCTTACCCACAGCCACATCCCTCAGGAACCGTCCCGGTGTACCACACCCCAGCAGCAGTCCCTGGACCGGTCCCCGCTGTACCATGGACCTGGTCTGGGGGTTTCCCCTTCGGGGGGGTTCCCTCCCCTTACGCCCCTGCACTTCACTCGCCGGCTCAGACGCTGCCAGGGACTGCTAGGAGTGCTGAGGAGGCGGCACGCTGGCTGGCGTATCGTCGGCAGGAAGAGGCGGCGGTGCTGGCTGCGTCGGGCTTGCAGGTGGGAGCTCAGGCCACCTATGGTGCTGGAGGGGTGCTCGCAGAGCGCCCCGGCACGGGCTACCCAGCAGGGACCTTTCGTACCACTGGAGGGGTGCACGCAGAGCACCCCGGTGAGGGCTTCCCTGCAGGGGCCCACGCGACGAACGCTGGAGGGGTACAGGAGGATGAGCTGGAAGAGGAGCCTGTCGCAGACAATCCCTGCCCTCACGACGAGTACCTGAGAGCAGGGGGCTACAGTGACGTAGACCCCGACAACCCATTTGGCCGTAGTGCTGGCGAGGAGTCTGCGTATGAGTACGAGGCGGACCCTAACGACTACGACGAGTATCTGCGGGCGGGGGGCCACAGTGACGTGGACCCCAACGATCCGTACGGGGAAGGGCAACGCTGGGACGAGGTAGATGACGACGAGGAGGAGCAGGAGGAGCTGGTCGTCTCCATCACTGCGTCAGCCTCAGCGCAGCGCGTTGTCACTGTTGGCGTGGACGAGACGTCCGCAGCACCGCCACAACCGCCTGAAGTGTTCGTCTCGAACAACGCTGGGCGTCGGCGGTCTCGTCGTTCGTCGGGACCGGGGAGCTGGGACGAGCGCAACCTACCTTTCCGCGAGGAGTCCGACTCCAATTCTGGCGGGGGCTCTTCGTCCGTCTCGCAGACGTCCTCGTCGAGGTCATCAAAATCTTCGAGGTCGTCTAAGTCGGGCAGGAGCGGGCAGAGTGACGGACTTAGTGACCGTGCCCGCAGGCATCGCGACGCCAAGGAGAGGAAGCGGAGGCTGCGGCGTCGAGAGCGTGACGAAGGGCGGACCCTTACCCCTGCAGCCCTAGCGGCCACCTTCAGGGAGGGCCTGAAGGAGTTCCACAGCCAAGGGGGGGGCACACGGTCCGCTCCTGCAGACCCCACAGCTGAGACCGCCAGTGCAGACCCCCAGGCCGGGTTTAATTCCGAGTCGCTGGAGGGGTGCCCGCGGAGCACTCCGGCGCGGATCCTCCAGCGGGGGTCATTTCAGACGCTGGAGGGGTGCACGCAGAGCACCCCGGCGCAGACCCCCCAGCGGGGATCGCTTCGGTTGATCCGCAGCTGGCGGAGGGCGGGGGAGATTCACCCGCAGCGAGCTGGTGTTGCCCCCCTGACCGCGGTGGTGGCCCCCGATGTGGGGGTGCAAACTGGGCAGCCCGGCGGCAGAGGAGGAGCTGGAGTCAGCAACGGGGACGTGACCTTGTAGCAGACGGCGGGCAAGGGCAGCGCCACACGAGAGCGCGAGACCGTTGGCTCCCGCCAACTGGCCCGGCTACGAAGGCAGTCCCTGGAGACGGTGGTGGTTCTCGGGTCTGGTGAAGGAACCCCTGCTGACCACACCCCAGGCACTGACTCGGCAGCTGCCGTTCGACATGTGAACTTCCGTGAGGCGAACGGGACCCCTGATGGTCCTGGTGGAGTGACGCCTGGCGGGCCCTCAGCGGAGCTGCCTCCCCCTGCACATGACCCTGCTGTACCAGCACTTGGAGGTGGCGATGGGGGATGTGCACCACCTGAACCTCCGACAGCTGCTCCCTTGCCACCCGCGGTGCCACTCCCAATGCCCAGTGGGCCACCGCCACCTCCTCCTCCTCCACCACCTGGTAGCACGCTTGCGTTACCAGCACCAGAGCATGATGGTGGAGGTCGTGACGGGTCACCAGGGAGACCTCCCCCTCCCCCTCCGTCTGGTCGAGGTGGGCATCGAGGGCGGGCCCTACTGGCCACACGAGATGGCCACACTCTGTGGGTACCGCAGCCTTGGGGGGACACTGGATACCTCGGACTCGGAATGCCGACGGCTACGGTCAGATCGGCTGCAGATGGTGGCCTTGACCTCTTCTGCAAGGCTATCCTCTTGCTGGGGGTATCACTGAGGGAGTACCTTGACATGGGGGGCACTGTGGCACAGCCGCCAGTCATGCTGATGACCCCGGAGATGGAGACGCATGCGTGGGTGGTGGACCGGGGCGTGGTGGACGCGGCCCTTCTGGCATACCGCAGTAGGCCTGCGGGCTCAGGACACCCCCGCCCGGAATGGAAGCACGTCTCCAGTACCCCTGAGTCCGAGATGCACCTCCTGGATCCCGACTGTCTTACAGCATGGGCCGAGGTGGAGCAGTCGGAGTGGTATCGGCAGCTGCAGTCACGGTCAACTCCTACGCCGACTCCAACCCCGCCTCCATCTGATGGTCGAGCCCATTTTCTAGCTCTGACGGCAGCCCCCACCTCTGTGCATCATCCGACGACCCCCGCGCCTGCGACAGCTCCGACTAACCTTAGTTCACGTCACCCTCGACCTCATCTTTCACCTAACGCAGCAACCTTTACCCCTGCAGCTACTTCATCGTCCACCGCGGGAGAGCCCAGCAGCCGTGACCTCATCGGCGAGCAGAAGGGGGAGGACGCGCTGCTGAAGCTCGTGAATAAGCTGCCGAAGTTCCCTTCAGAAGGGGATTTGTCCGAAGACGACAAGGTCAACCAGCTGGAGGCCTTCTCTCGAAAGGTCCACAACTTACTGGACAACAAGCTGGTGATGAGGGCGTGCCGCCAAGCTAGCTGCACCGGTGAGGGATACATTACCTCCGTCCCTGACATCATGTGGATTGTGGCGGAGGAGTGTTTGCGAGGTGAGCAGCGGGAGTTTGTGGAGAAGGCCGCGGGAGGTGTCAGCACGTCAGCGGGGTGGATACAACGGTACGCTGACGCTGACATATTCTTCGGGGACCTGGCCCTCAGCCTGCTGGCCATCGATAAGCTGCAGAAGCTGCGTGATGGACTCACCCGAAGACAGTCGAGTAAGGAGACGGCCAACGCTTACCACTCGCGACTGTCTGCGCGACAGCGCACCGTGAACTTCCTGGCCAAGGTAGTGCCTGGTTGTGTGCCCGTCTCCGACGAGGATTTCGGCCACCACTTCTGGCGGGGGTTAGTGCACCACAGCAAGGTGGGGCTGGAAATGAGGAGGGTGAACCTGGACCTCAATGATCCAGGGGAGTGGGAGGATCGGGCACGTGCTGAAGGGCACAGCCGAGGCGTTACCTCGGCTGTTCTCAAGGTGCTCGAGTTCACCAGTGACATCGAGGCGAGCAAGGCATCCAAGGCGGCGGACGCAGCCAGCAGAAGAGCCCCAGCACCTTCTGCACCTTTCTGGCAGCAACGTCGAGGACGTGCCCTGAATGCACTGACGGAGTCTGAGCTCGATCTGGCCGCGGCATCCACACCTCCTCCTCCACCTGGACTGCCCCTTCCTGGTGCTCCACCTGGCCTCCCGGCTCCAGAGACCCGGGAGTGCTACGCGTGTGGAAGGCGTGGACATCTGGTGCGGGATTGCAAGGACGCGGCCAAGCTGGCTGCGTGGAAGGCGAACGCTCCTAAAAGGTTGTCTCGAGACAGGCGGCAGGTGGCCGCTATGTTCTTCGCCATGGCACACGACGAGGACATCTCGTGGGCACCGGCGGAGCTGCGGGGAGAAGTGGAGGCCCTTGCAGCCGCAGACGTCAACGCTGTTCTAGAGTTGGCGGCTCTCACTGATTGTACGGATCTGGTGGAGGGCATCATTGAGGCGCAGCGGGCGTCCCCGGCAGCTGGCGAGTTGCCGGCCGACTCGGATCGGCAATAGGGTCTGAGGACCCTTTCGGCTGAGGGGCCAGAACGTGACACTGGACGTCGCTCTCTTGCCGAAGCCCCTCAACCGGCTCCCGCAGCGGCGGGGGTAACCCCCATCATCGACGACCCCATGCCTGAGCACTACTCCGTACTAGAACCCTGGGCCTACGAGGGTATCTACAGGCCCTGCTTGGCCGCAGTATCTGACCGTTTGGATGCTTGGCACTTCAGGCGGCCAGTGGGGGCGCTTTCCATGGAAGTGTTGATGATGCGACTGCGCAAAAGCCTGAAGCGCAAGTCGACGACGGGGATCCGTACTGCACCGGAACGGATGCAACAAGGTCGTGGCATGAGGTCGTTTGCCGCGCCAGCTCGGAGGTACAAGAGACGGTGCGAGCTGGACAACTTCAGGAATGAGGTGGACCTGATGTGCCTGCAGAAGCAAGCCCCGGCCCACCACACTCCGTTGGGCACGCTGCCACTGCCGACGCGGCAACAGCGCATGGTCGAGCACGTGTCGGCACTGTTGCAGGGCCCTTCGAGGTCACGTGGGATGTGCAACGACTCCCAGCAGGTTCGGGCACTGGACCTGGCGGAGACACGGGCCCACGATCTATCCCTTGCGTGGGACGAGATGACTTCGGCGGAGCAGGCTGACGCCCTGCAGCAGGATGCCCCGATAGGGCACCGCGCGTGGGAAGCGGAGGGCCTTCTGCGCTGGCGCGGCCGACAGCGTGGGATGCCGGCGGAGGAATCGCTGGCCGTCATGGACTCGCCCCCTACCCTTGGGCTACGGGGGATGTTGGTGGAAACTCCGTGGGAGTGCCCGCGGCTTCTGTTTCGGCCACGGGGACCATCCCTGGCACAGGGGGGGACATCCCCGGGATGCCGGATGCATGGTGCAGCTTGTACAGGGTGCACCAGTACCGTGAGAGGCAGTCGGCGGTGACTCCTGCAGAGGTGAGAGCGGATCTCTTTGGCGAGCAGCCGGAGCAGCAGCCAATTGAGGTTACACCGCCCGATGCCGTGACTCCTGACGAAGTACTGGAGGGTGGACCAATGAGCGAGTCTCCGGAGCACCTGGAGGACAATTTGACCCAGCAAATGGCTGTAGACAGGGGCCAGCAGCGGAGTGCAGACCCGCCAGCGCCGGACGCTGGTGGGGTCGAGGACAGCATGACCCAACAGCTGGCCAAAGCTGGGGCCCCAGAGGAGATTCACGCACTGAATACTCACCCCCTGCAGGAAGACACTGAGGAAGAAAGCATGCGCAGTCACCCACTGACGGAGGATGATGATGACCACGATGATGGTGATGAAGCGTGTGGGGGTGACAACGACACGAGCATGGGTGTCGGCCGTTGCAAGCGCATCCTGCGTGACGGGGGTGTGCTGTGGGCATCTCAGCTCGCTGCGGCTCATGATGAGGAAGGAGCGCTGCTGTTAGTCTTCTACGCGTATCTGCGTGGCAAGCTTGTCAAGGTACTCGTGGACTCCGGTGCCTCGGACAACTTCGTGTCTGAAGACTGCGTACGACGTTGTGGCCTACGCGTACGGCAGGGCCCGCGAATGAAGGTCACACTAGCGGACGGGTCGGTGAAGACCACAGGGGCTGTGGCCTACTCGAAGTTCACGGCCCCCACCGCAGCGGGCTCCACCTATAATGAGTCGGCCATGGGCATGCGGGTGTTGCCACTCGGGATCCGAGTGGACGTGGTGCTGGGGGGGAAATGGTTGCGTAGCCTTTCTCCCATCATGCTGGATTACGCCGGTCACGGCTCCGTGTCCTTCGCGCGCAGAACGAAGGGGGGGGGTAAAGAGCTCGTGACCATCGCCGGCTGCAACCCGGGTAAAAGTGCTGGTGGACGCGGAGACAACTGTGCTGGACTCATCGATGAGGTCTTCCTGACGGCTGTGCAGCTGCGTAAACACCTCTTGTACGCAGAGACTCAGAGGCTTACGGGCGACGCCTCCGCTCAGCCGGCGTGGCTTATGATGGCGCGCAGGGACGGCAGCGAGCACGATTCGGCCTTCGCTGCTACTGCAGCCGGAGATCATCCCGACGCGGAACTCCTCGCGGTCGAGGCCGAAGCAATATGCCTCTCGGTGGACACTGCAGCTGATGCGAAGCCTGTGGCCAGCACCCAGGTGAAGCTGGAACCCCCGGATACTGGGGGCACCGCCAAAGACATCCCACAGGACACGAGGGACGCCAAGGTGGCACCCCGCTGGAAGGAGAAGTTCCGGGCACTCTTCGAGGAGTTCTCCGAGGAGCTGCGTGCCGCCCTCCCCATGATGTCCAAACTGCGGCGGTCGATGGAGGATGAGGCCAGAGTCACCCTTAAGCCATCGGACAAGGAGGGAGGACCTCCATTTCGCCGTCCCTACCGCATGTCTGTGGAAGAGCTTCGGCAACTGCGGGAACGCATCGAGCAGCTGGTGGAAAAGGGCTACATCAGCCCCTCATCCAGTCCTTACGCGGCACCATGTCTCATGGTACCCAAACCGGGCCAGCCTAACACGCTGCGCCTGGTGGTGGACTACCGCCAGCTGAACTCTCAAACAGTGAGAGATCGGTACCCGCTGCCGGACATTCAGTTGATGTTCGACGAGATGCAGGGTGCCACCCACTTCTCCTCCTTCGACGCCGTGGATGGATTCTGGCAAGTCCCCATGGCTGAGGAAGACGTGGAGAAGACAGCATTCACCACCCAGATGGGCTCCTACGAGTGGCTGGTGATGCCACAGGGATTGCAGAATTCCCCGTCACAGTACCAGCGGAGGATGCAGAGAGCCTTAGGACACTTACCTTTCGTCCGAATCTTCATCGACGATGTGGTGGTGTTCTCGAAGGGTGGAGTCCAAGAACACTACGACAACGTCCGTACCTTCCTTCAGACCTGTCGCGAGAAAGGAGTATACCTCAAGGCCTCTAAGGTGCAGATGCTGAAGGAGTCTTTGAGGTTTCTTGGGCACACCCTGTCCAGCGAGGGCTGCAAGCCGCAGCACGACAAGGTGGCGGCAGTGCGCGACTGGCCGGCGCTGGAGAATGTCACTCACGTCCGGCAGTTCCTGGGCCGAGCCGGTTATTATCGTCGGTTCATTCACTGTTTCTCCGACATCGCGCAGCCCCTCACCATGCTCACCAAGAACGAAGTGGAGTGGAGATGGGGCCCTGAGCAGCAGTGGGCCTTCGAAGAGCTGAAAGCAGCACTGGTGGACGCCCTCGTTCTGGCCCTGCCGAACGTGAAGGCCGCAGCGGACGGATCAGCCCCCTTCGTGGTGCAGACCGACGCGAGTGGGGTGGCGCTGGGTGGAGTCCTGATGCAGGACTGTGGTGAAGGACTTAAGGTGATAGCCTACGACGGAGAGCCGGCAGTTCTCCGCGGCTGAGCAGAACTACCACACGGGCGAGAGGGAGCTCTGCGGACTTCACCATTGCACCACGGTGACCTGGCGGCACTACCTGATCTTCACCGCCTTCAAGCTGCAAGGCGACCACCGGCCACTGGAATGGCTGATGGAGCCGGGGAGGGAGCTGAGTCGGCGGCAGGCACGATGGTACATGGATCTCGTGGAGGTGGGGTTCCCCCGCATGGAGTACGTGAAAGGGGCCCTGCTACTGGTTCCAGACGCCTTGTCACGGCGACCCGACTACTCAGCGAAGACACCTCGGGAGGGCTTGAAGGAGGCCGGCATTCTCGACGCTAAGTCGGACCTCCCGAAAGACCCCCTCTCTGTGTTGGACACCTCCGACCTCTTTGAGGAGGGCCCAGCCTTGGGCACCCTGACCCAGCTTGCTGAGGTGAACAGCTGGTTGGACGCGGTGGACACTCTGCAGCTGGCGGAGTTGGCTATGGAGTCCCAACTTGGTGCCAAGGAGCTTCGAGCCCCGCATCATTGCGAGGACCTCCCAATAGAGGTTGCAGCGGGTGCTGGGGGGGTGCAGATGCAGCACCCTGGCGCGGATCTCCCCACGGAGGTCACATCAGACGCTGGAGGGGTGCAGATGCAGCACCCTGGCGCGGATCTCCCGACGGAGGTCACATCAGACGCTGAAGGGGTGCAGATGCAGCACCCCGGCGCGGATCTCCCGACGGAGGTCACATCAGATGTTGGAGGGGTGCAAACTGAGCACCCCGGCGCGGACCACCTGACGGAGGTCACAGCGCCCCCACGAGAGGGGCGACGCTGGCGTTTCAGCGTGCTTCCCTGAAGAAGAGTGCAAGGGCTCTTCGGGGGGCCTTCAAGTCCCTTCGCGCAATGGGACGGTCCAAGCTACCAGGAAAGGCGGCATTGGAAATGCCAGCGGAGGCCTCAGAGCAACCTTGTGGCGTGGTGGCCTCACGCACCCGGTCAAAAACTGGGTTACCTCCTGCGGGAGGGACGTCGGGGTGCCAAGCACCCATAGCGCCTGCACAAACTCCGCCGCAGGTGTCAGCCAAGGTCCCTATGGAGCGCCCCAGCGGCACGGTGACCTCTCGCTCGCGGTCGAACACCAAACCGCCGCCCCAGCAAGAGGCAGTAAAGCCGGCGACACCTCCGACGGTGGTTCTGACTGACGCCCCCAGGACGAGGAAGCCCCCTGCGAAGAGCGCGTCTCAATCGCGGAGGGAATCGACGGGGCGGTTGCACCAGGCATTGTTCGAACGGCTACAGTCGAAATACGGGAAGTTCGACGTGGATGCCTGTCGCGGACCAAAAGGCCGCGGTCAGCTGGTGGACAAATACTGGGAAAACTGCCTAAAGGAGCAGTGGAGAGGACTTCACGTGTGGTGCAGCCCCCCACATGACAGCGACCATCTCACCATCGAGGCTGTACTCCGCACCTACGTGCATGAGTGGCGGCAAGACCCCGAGAACACCTCTGCAGTGTTCCTGCTGCCGGACCTACAGTCGCGCATGCCGCAGTGGAGGAAGCTTTTCAGACGCGCGGGGATGCGTATTGAGGAGGTCATCCCCACACATGACTCTCAGGGGGAATCCCACCCAACTGTTTAAGGGAACAGATGGAGTGCTGCAGGACCTCCCATGGCCGATGCTGGTGGTGTATGCTCCACCCTCGAGGTCAAGACCGCAGAGGATTCGACACCAGCGAGTGCCCCCGCCAATTGTTGATGCAGGCAAGGCGTCAAAGATGCGGGACGCGCAGGGCACAGTTTCTGGAGGAGATTTCCTTGAGGCCCTGCGGGACGAGTACAGCCGAGACGGGCCCCTTCGTACTCTGCGGGAGCAAGTACAGTCAGCTCCCCATCACAGCACGAAGCACTTCTGCATTGTTGGCGAAGTGCTGTGGCGGGTAGCTGCGGGACACTACCAGCTGGTCCTGGGTGAGGACTCACCCCTCCGGGAGATTGTGTTCCGCGAAGCCCACGACTCCCTGGCAGCGGGTCACACAGGGCGCGACAAGACACTTGAAAGGGTTCTTCGTCGATTCTGGTGGAAGAACGCCTCGGATGATGTGGGGGCTTGGGTGGCGTCCTGCCCCACTTGCCAGGCTGTGAAACCCCGATCGTCATACCCTGATGGACTGCTTAACCCGCATTCGATCCCGTCGCGAAACTGGCAGGACGTGGGTGTGGACTTTGTCACCGGTCTACCTTTGACCGAGCAAGGGAACGACGCGTTCGTCGCCTTCACCTGTAAGCTCTCGAAGATGGTCCACGTGGTCCCCATTAACTTCGGGGACAGCTCAGCAGCCACTATTGCTCGCATCTACTTCGACACCGTGTGGAGGCAGCATGGCGCGCCTATGAAAATTGTCAGCGACCGGGACCCACGCTTCCAAGACGCGTTCTGGAAAGAGCTGATGCGGTTGATGGGGGTCAAGGTGGCAATGACCACCCCTTACAACCCCCGATCTGATGGTCAAGCGGAGCACACCAACCGGGTCGTGGAAGATATGCTTCGCTCCTTCGTCGATGATAGTCCGGAGGACTGGGACCTGTACGCCACCAACGTCGAGTTTGCTATCAACGACTCGCGCAGTGACGTAACCGGTTTCACCCCCTTCGAGTTGTGCTATGGTGTGTCACCCATGTCACAGCTTGACATGTTTCTAGAAGCTGCCCAGTCTACCGATGGGCGACGCAAAGGAGGGGTGGGGACTGCACATGAATGGGCGTTTCGTTTTTCGTCGCAGCTGCGGGACGCGCGGGGTAGACTGGAGTTGGCACAGCAGCGGCAGCGAGATCTCTTCGATCAGCGCCATGGGCAGCGAGAGTATGCGGTGGGGGACCTCGTCTGGGTAGAAGCCAAGCACCTCACGGAGAAGCTCATGGACAGGTCCCTTTGCAGGAAGCTCAGCAAGCGCTGGCATGGGCCGTTGGCGGTAACGGAGCGGTTCTACAGTGACATGCAGGCGGGTCTTCCGGAGGCAGACCGAGGTGCTCCGGTGGCTTATCGACTGCAGCTCCCCCCACGCTGGCGTATACATGATGTGTTCGCACAACATCGACTGAAGCCATACGTGGGAGGGGCAGATGCGTTCGCGTCACGCCGACGGCCAGCAATCCCAGAGGCGGTGATAGTTGATGGACAACGCGAGGCCCATGTGGATCGCATTCTGGCTCGACGAGTTCGCATCTCCCGAGGAAAGGAGATTGTGGAATGGAAGGTACGCTGGACGGGCTACTCAAAGGCCCACGATTGTGGAGGACTCGAGACAAGCTGGAGCGTGGAGCACCTCTGCAGCAGCTTAAGGACTTTGAGACCGAACGTCTGGCCATGGAGGGCCAGGTACGTGACGCTGCATTACGTCGTCGAGAGCAACGCCGTGATACACCCAGTTCTGCTGCGGTGGCGTCAGGTGCCTCTTTAGCCTACCTGTTGGTGAGACCTTGGGAGGAGGAGTTTGAGAACCCCACCGACGAATGCCTTCCTTGGGAACAACGTGGAATGACGAGAGAGGGCGAGGTCACCTATGTTACTACCCTCGCTGCACTTGATACTCGGCCAGTACGGATATTGGTATTGTTCAGTGGAACAGGCTCCGTGGAAAAGGAGTTTGCCCGCTGCTTCCCAGCCTCGAGATCGGTAACTCTGGACGCTGACCCGCTTTGGCGGCCGACTCACGTGACGGCCATTGAGAGCTGGGATTATTGGAGGTATCCCCCAGGGTACTTCGACGTGGTATGGGCAAGCCCCCCTTGTACCCAGTACAGTCAGGCCCGCACCACTGGAGGTCCGCCCGATTTCGTTACAGCGGACGCGTGCGTACAACGCACCCTAGACATCATCGAGTATCTCCGTCCTCAACACTGGTTTGTGGAGAGCCCGATGGGCCGTTACCCTGACGCCCTGCGTTTCAGGCCAGTAATGAGCCACTTGCCGGCGCCCCTCACTTGCACCTACTGCATGTATGGGAAACGATACATGAAACCTACGTGTATATGGGCGAGCTCGCCTCCGCCCGAACCCTTACTGCAATGCTCTGCAGCGACTCCTTGTTCGCATCGACGTGCAACAGGGGTTCACCCTGATACTGCACAACTGGGACCGAGTGGTCATCGGAAGGGGATGCAGAAGTCACACGCAGTGTATCCAGTTCCAGAGGGTCTACTGCGGCATCTGTTCCAGCACTTGACTTTTGGAGGCACAGGAAAGTAAACGATGTTACGGTCATAACCCTTGGACCGAGTGCAACCGATCTATGGCAAGCAGAGTTTCGAAGGAGAAGACGAAGACTGAAGACCTGCCTTAGATATCGGTTGTGTGCGGTTGGGTGAATCCGGGATGAGCGTTGGCAGCGTGATCCTTGGTGAAGCCCTTCTGCTACGCTGATGAGCAGAGGAATCACGAGACCCCTGTACACTATTGTATGTGTGATTATGCTTTAGTCGTGGTTTCAGGGGAAAGTCCACTCCTAACGGGGGGAGAGTTGTGCCAGGAGGCACGACGTACCTGCTGAGACACCCATAGTAGGGGGGTCTGATTTCGATGAGAATAAGAGTAGCGAACTATTAGGGAAATTAGTGAGTGGATGTGACATTGCCTGAGCGAACAGTTGGGGAAAATAATATGTGAGCTCAGAGGAGAGAATAAAGAGAGGTAACAGAGTTGGTCTCTCGGACTTGGACAGCAAATGATATAACTCTTGCTGTCTGGGTTTATGTTAAATAGTATATCTGAATATATGATATGATTCCTCAAGATAATAGAGGATAATAGTTTCCTCCTGGGAATTCCCCTGGGACACTCTATGGGTCGGCCTGCATTCATCCCCACGCCACGTCTTCCCGCGTGAGTGAGTGTTATGCACCCTCCTTTTCTTCCTTTGCCCATCCCTGTCGCCAGCATTTTGGTGGTGGCGTCCGACCTGCTTATTACCATGTTTCTTATTTCCCTGTCTGTACATCCTCCTAATACGTGGGCTGTTTTATTAACCCTCCTATATTTACTTGTCCGGGCATCCCACAACACCTACATTTATACATTTTTCTTTGTTCTCCGCCCGCCTTTCTGTATGGCCCCGCCGGTAGTTTGTTTGTTGGCTCTGCACCTCATTATCGCTGCCGTGTCGTGTTCTTTGTTCGTTTTCCAGTACTCGTTGGAGAGTTTGTGTATTGTTGTGTCCCCCTTAAGGTGTTGCATGATTGTATTCCTCCGGTGCTTCGCTGACCGCCCTCCTTTTTTTTTTATTGACGCCTGTCTCCATCTCCCCTCCAGTCGTTCCAAACGTCCAGGATATCTTCTTGGCGAAGTGGGATGACCTCTCATTGCCGGGCCCAGAGGGCGGGGTCTGGAATCAGGAGCTTCTCAGCAAGTCATCATACTTATGGAATCTACCCGAGCAGAGCGGGGCCTCGCCGGAGCGAGCAATGACCTTGGCTGAGGGAGGGGTAGTTACTTTGATGGGGGCGAGCATGCGGGTGGCCAGGTCCCTTGAGGGGGCTGTTGGCATGGGGGGGAATGCGAACTGGTGAGGGTGACGAGAGAGATGTGGATGTGTGCGGGGGAGGGTTGCGGGTGGGGTTGACACATGCTAGGCCCCTTAGAGCCCGGGGGCCTATCCCAGCAGCGATGACCACTTATACAACAGGTTGCATGACAGCGTACGGCGTCTCATCAGCTTTTGTGCCCACAGGGCGAGGTTGCTGGCCGTGCCTGAAGTAACAGTGATTAGTAACTGCCGGGAAGGCGATGACCGGTTGGTGAACTATCGGCCACCGGGAGGGCTTGAGACACAATCATAGGCCACTGTGGGGATGGGACTCCAGGTAGTAGGGACAGTGCAGCACGACGACAGTTGTAGGGCAAGTGTGGAGTGTATTGCTCAAGTTCGTAGCTTCCTCGCAAGACATTCAGCGCAGCAAGGGCTTCAGTCCCATGGAGTTGGCGCTGGGGGCAATCCAGTTTATGATCCAAGGTTGCAGGTGCAAGTCGGTGGCGGGTGCGCAGGTGAGGGCAATCCAGTTTATGATTCTCATCAGCCCTTTGGGACAGCCCTTGGGGAATCTGGCCTTGTCGTGGGTAGGCAAGCTCTCTTGAGAACAGGCTCTAGGACGGGTAGAGGGCACCCGTCCGGGGTGGCGTCCCAACTGTGGTCTTGGTGGTGAAGAGATCGTTCGAGTGGCTCAAGGGGAAGCGGTGAGCCGGCTTCAAAGACACAACAGGGGTACGCCGGCAGGGCAGTTGCAGAGGCGGGGGCTCAGGTGGCCCATTGAGGCTCAGGGAGCAGAGGAGTGGTTCTGCGCATAGACTTGGTGGTGGAGAGATGGCTCGCGCAGCTCGGGGGTTAGGGATGAAGCAGCTCCAGAGACACGGCAGCAACCGCGCCGCGGTGTTACAGATGCAGACAGAGGGGCTCAGGTGGCTCAATAAGGCTTAGGGGGTCCCATTCTTCAATAGTGAGCTCCGGAGAATCCGGATAAGCGTCCCGAAGTGTATGCTGAATCCTTTGATCCCAGGCATGGGTACATAGTGCAGCCCGCGGCTACGGGTTGCCAAAGGAGTCAGTCTATAAAGGATAAGCACACACACACACACACAAAGTCGGTGGCAGGGGCGCGGGTTCGGATGAGGGCGGCCCAGTTTATCATTCTCAGCCCCTTGAGACAGCCCTTGGGGATTCCGGCCGTGGCATGGGTGGGCAAGCTCTCTTGATACCAGGCTCTAAGTATGTCGGATAGGTGTTAGTAGGGGGCAACGGGATGGTCCCGAATGTGGACTTGGTGGTGAAGAGATGGCTCAAGTGGCGGAGGTGAGCCGGTTTCACAGACACAGTAGCAGTGCGTCGGCAGGGCAGTCGCAGAGGGGTTCAGGTGGCCGAGTGAGGCTCAGGGAGCTCAGGGGTGGTCCTGCGCGCAGACTTGGTGGTAGAGATGCTTCATGGCTCGCACAGCTCGGGGATTAGGGATGAAGCGGCTCCAGAGACACGGCAGCAGTGCGCCGGCGGTGCGGATGCAGAGGGATAAGCATAGCATACAGTAGTAGCATACCCGTACACACAAAGTGCATACAACTGTATACTGATGGTGATGATAATTATAAGCACTTATATATAAACATCTCTTCAAGCAATTTACACTGGAATGCGATTGACCATTCAGCTTGGTCGCTTGGCTCTACTGATCAATGCCACACAAGCATATGGAATACACCGGACATTTTGGAGAATGTGGGCTTTTCCAGCACGGGAATTTTCCCTTTTCCAGTACACACTGGCGTAAACTAGAAGGGGTACAGCATTGAAACGTGGGTCCACAGTACCAGCACACTTGTTGTTAAGTCCTCCACGGACCACGGTCGGTATACGTATGCCAGGGCAAATTGTATATGAAGCACTTGTGATAAAAAGAAACCGAAACCAAGATGATTCATGATTGTAGTTATGCCATCCGTATCAGGGCTAGTCACATGGAATGATAATCGATTTGCAGTATGTTGGTACGCGTAATTCTTGCATATACTATCATCATATCATGTCACTCGCCACTGAGACATTGAATGTCGGCATTGCCGCATATTTCCCGACGGTGTCGTCCGTGCAAATATGAGGATCCATGCCACACATCGCTAATAACCTCTGAATCTTGTTGTCTTTGATCAGAGTCTGAACTGGTCTTGAGCTGTTTGCGGTACATGCTGTGTAATCCAGATCCTATCAAATAAAGACTAAGAAAACATGGCCCAGTGAATGCACCAACGTTCATCAATACCATCAGAGTCACGGTGATGTGTCCTGTATCAACCATTTCTGCAGATAGGAACATGGCATATTGCAAATTCATAAGGAGGAGACAGCTAAAAAGAACCCTCACTCGATAATTGATGGTGTTTGCGATGGGCTGAAGAGCGATGAGGATGAGCAAGTATGTGGTGCACACAAATACAGATGTAATCAGCTGAACTGCTCTATTGTCATTTACCAGCACGGGCACGGAGATTAATATAAGCTTTCGGAAGGTGTCGATGACTTCGAAGTACCAATACCTGCATCATGCAATTCTAAACGACGATAAGTCGAATATGATGGCCAAATTCTCAATCACGCGCGTGCAGAAAGAAAGCCTGAGTGCATGATATGTTGGGCAAGCTAAGGGGACCGTCACATAGATGTGTGCCATATGTAGACAGGTTACTGCAATTGAATACCCATGCATAGAGAAAGCATAACAGTTCAAGTTGAAAGTTTCATCGCTACGTACCTGGGGTGGTATGCTGCAAATAAGAAACTCATGTACGTAATTGCATCCCTCTCCAGCTGTTGCATTTGGCTCAAATTATCTTTGCAAATATCTGGATACATTTGCCATTGTATCGGAACATAGATTTGCAGCCTGATTGACTTGGCGTACTCCACGAGTGCCGTTTTGATCAAAATATCATTATCTTCTTGATAGTTTCCTCGGATATTCGCGCTTGATATTCTTGGGCTTGGTGAAATTATTGGCTCATCGATGCTACGATTTGCATTTTGCTCTGGGCTTTCAGCAACTGTTGCGAGAGGCACCGTATTAGGTGGATCCGCATGAGCCCTCAAATGGGAATCTGCAGGATGTTTGCGTTGCTGAGACAAACTCATCTGCCCATCCTCAGTATCTCCATCGCCATTGATATTGTTACTACTCGCCGTTTTGCATGTCTTCTCCGGGGGCAAGTCCTTGAGCTTAGTATGAGTAGGAAATAATGCAGAATACATATTGTTTAGAATCTTTCCATCAACCTCGTTGTCAGATTTTCTGCAGTCAAGGGATAATGATTGTTGAGATGAAAATTGAATGACCAGGCTGAGCAACAGCGCGTTCTGCTCCTTCTCTTTTGCAATACGTGGAAGCTGGAAATGTGACAAGCAACACATGAAGAAAGTTGGGACTCCAATTATAAAGAGAAGCACTCCACATGTGGAGTTAAGCAACATAAATTGCACATGCTTAGTGGTGAAGCATGGTTCTTCGGGATGATATATCATGTAGTATGTGCCATAAATATTCCTGAATTGACACACACATTGCATACAACAAACTTGGTCAGTTTTAAGTTTATTGTGTAGATATATTTCATGCTATACATGATCAACTGCGTGCCAATTGAAAGGCAGCCCCACCATCGCCCCATGAAGGAACAAATTGGAATGTAAGAGTAGGCATTATGCCATTTTTGCCTCACTTGCAATTATGAGTGTCATGCATTACATATCAAGGCACACATTACCAATAGTCGGTCAATCATGGCACAAAAGTTGCATTTCCTAGATGTCAAGATATACGTGATTTTGGTATATATGCGGCTATGATATGAGCTTAAGAATGGGAGACGTCTGAGCGGTATTATTGCCCATGACTTTTTGATACCATGTTCATTTCAATCCCCCAAGTGTGCAATATGTTTATATTGCCTCGGCTGACATATTTATCAAATATAATATTTTGCAATTTTTGTGCCATGGTTGACTATTGGTTGGTAACGCGTGCCTTGATGTTGGAGGAGTTTCTGCAGTGAATGTTTTGATGCTCGTGGACGGACTTAAATGTATAGCGAGCCAGATACAAATTGCTTAGCACTTATGTAGGGGTTGGTTTGTTTGGAATTTTTTGGGGTTTCTTTGTAGTTAGCTAGGAATGCTTCTGTTTGGACATTTTAGTTAGGGATGCTTTTCTGTGGACATTCAAGAGACTGGACTTGCACATTTGGAACATTTATTGTAATAATAGAACTTGAACACAAAATTTACCTATATAGTATATATATTAAATATCGACCCTGGTTTACCACGACGCACTTATCGAACACAGAGGCATCTGATAGTAGACACAGTTTGCGACTTAATATGTGACGCTTCTCCCAAAGTCCCAATGCAAATCACCAACCACCACCTCTGGAACGAAGCACCAGTTACAGGCACCCTAATAAGCCCGCCAGTGGGGTTGCAGATCGCCCAAACTCACTTATCGTTAATAAGCATCCGAGAGTCTGGGCATTTGTACAAGGACAAATAAAGTGAGGGGTATTCATTACCTGCAAGGGAAGACCGTTAGGAAGTTGGCACTGCAAAATGGATACATGACGAACAAGGTGAACACAAGTGACTTGATGGAGGCCATTGTGAACATCTGCAATTCTCGGCTCAGTTCCCCAAGCAATCCATCAGGTGTGTGTATTTATGCATGGGTGTTATCCATATGTGCATATAACAAAGATATTGACAAGGCGCAACTAAACACCGTGTGGCCATGCATGCTTACTTCATCACTGCAGTATGATAAAAATATGTCTTTCCCCGTTGGTTTGAAAGAGTGTGAAACTATATATCAGTGTGCGCAATTGCAACACGTTTTATAGCGTGTCGCGTATACATTACACATTTCTTGCTGGACCCAAATTTAGGAAGCGAACTGACATTTGCACTGACGTACCTATTTTGTCAAGCAACCCTTGTGACCAGTTATGTGGGAAAGGGCAGTACGCACCTTGTATTCCCGATGATGTTTGATTGCACGGTGACCAACCCAGTACAGTACGATGAAAACGCTTGGAATACCGAGAACATACGCCATGTTGATGATGTACCTGTACGTGTGTGCCAGAATTGCGTGCAAGTGTTCTCATCGTTTGCACAAGGTGAAATCGTAGATATGCTAACCGTGAAACAGTATACGGCTCTTGCAAAATTAGTTTAAAAGGAGCCGAGTTTGTTCATGGACATCACACATACGGTGTGCGATATGCATTCTGCTGTCATCTATATATCTATCAATGCATAATACAACCCAGTAGCACCACTGAGTGTAAACGAGTAAGCTGGCTCCAAAGCCCTGCTCGCCAGGAAATGAATACACAAATTCTCAAGATAGGTGCTGGTGACGACAATCGGTACAACTTGCACCAAGACGGGTGTTTTGTACACGCGATTAAGTATGGCCAAAGATCAAACTATTGCCAAAGATTACGCACCAGTGCTAATTTCAGAAATTTTATAAGGGTATGCAATGGCAAAACGACGACTTGTAGCCATGTCATTATAGCACAGGAACATTTGTTGTTGTTATCATTTAATTGATCCAATAATATCTAGCCCTACAATAAATGAAATCATGATATCATTTACTTGTAGCACACTAATAAGCACGGGATTCTCACCATTCATGCATACTGTTATTTTGCATTAGAAGGTTGCAGAAAGATATGCTTGGCAACTTCATCGAGAAGAACACATTGACGTCTATAGTATTGAATACATACAGGAGTCCATCTGGCCAATCAACTTGGTAAGTGGCAAAACAGCCGAGAACCTGTCAATTCATCCCACTGTTAGTAAGAAACCCAAACACAATTCACTGGTTCTATTATGAATGCCAAAATGTTGTTCCATATGCATGTGCATTTCTCCACACTTAATTGTGGTCAGCATTATAGATGCATGGTGTCGCGAACTTATGCACGAAGCGTCCACACAAAGCACAACCCTCTAGCCCTACTACTAGACAGTCTTACTTATTGTCAGTGCCTATACAACACTAGCTCGACTTTGCATATGTTTCCTTATATGACTGCACAGTTATCTTGCTACTGTAACTATACAAAATCTCAAAATTTTTGATATCTCTTTATCTCTTCTCACAACTTGTGCAAGCTCTTTTTCTCAACATCCCCCATCTGTAGCTGCCACTGGTAGCACAGACATTAGACAAGAGCTTGCTCAGCATCTTCTGTCGTAACGCCATCCATTGCGAACTTGCCCATGCTGAAGGTAAACATACCCACTCCAGAAGCCTCTCCTCCTCGCAACATCCTGGCTCTTGTCAAAGGGTTGCGAAACACCATGACCCACATGCATCTTCTGCCAATAGGTCCATGCTCTAAATGTCCAATCACATGTAAACGTCCAGCGTGACACAGCTTACGAAAGTATTGTGCCCTGCTTTCTGTCATATCCGTCATGTAGTGCGATGGCACATGAATACAAGCCACCACTCGGCTGGCCAGTACTGCCAACGGCAACGCAATATCCAGCACTGCGAACCAGGGTGAAGTTACCACTGCGTCACACACCCCATACTTCTCCTTCCAGGCTCGATAATTGCCCGGTTGTAAAGCATTAAGGGCTTCGTGCCACTTCAACTGCGGATTCCAATCATTATTCATAACCTTCAGATGAGGCCACTCCAGTGACATAACCTTGCCAATGACACCTGTGCCAGCCCAAGGATCCCATACCTGTGTGACCTTCTCCCAAGTCACCTCGTGCGCCAAACGTCTGACCTCCTGAGGAACTGTCATCACCAACTCTAAGCCCCAATCCAGTTGACTGGCAATCTTCACCTGAGCTCTGCTCAGTTGTGTGACATCTCCTCTCTTCTGCACTTCCTCGGGGCTCATGGCCTGCACCGTGGACGTCTTGCGGAGACTTCTCGCGCGAGCGTGCTGCTCTGCACACTTCCTGCTCAAGATGGTGCGATGGCCCTCATGCCAGAATCCTGGCATCACTTCTGTGATCACTCTGCTGAGCTCCCCCTGGTTTCCCCAGGCCACTCTGTCAGGAAGATCCCCCATGCTCCCTTCTTTTCTGAGCATCTGCCGCGAGGTCAGCGCCTGCCATGGGTCTTCACGTCCCGGCCTCACTGCACGATGCGGACCCACGTCTGCAGGCAACAATACCACATCTGATCCCAGCTTCTCTCTCAGCTGCAGCTCCATGGCCGCCATCTTGTCAACGATTGACGCGCTCACCTCGGCGGCAGCTGCCACCACAGTCCCACCTAAGCACTTGGGACATTGCCAGTCCCCTTCAGGTACTCCATCCAGCGCCGGATTCAGACACCACGTGTGATAACCACGGTTACAGGTGTCACACAGCAACATGGCTGCCTCCCCATCTGTCCGCATACACACCTCACACGCGAGATGCTTGCTGGGAATGGCTGCACTGCAGTCGTACTGGTCTTTCACTTGTAAGTGACATGGCGCAATATTTTGCACTGTGCTCTTCTCCCGCAGCTTCGTGCTGTCCTCCAACACTACCACTCCATCTCTTTGCACCTTGACTATCTTCAGGATGGCTGACTTGGTGGCCACCTCCATGCCAGAGCGCGGTTGTTGTCGTATATATACGAAATCGCCTGCCTTGAACTGGTGCGGCTTCGGCTCGTAACTGCCACTCCTCCTGTGCTCGTACCGTAAAGTGTCGCGGTGAGCGATCTCCAGGTTGCACCCTGCATGTACCATGAGCCTCTTCACGATGGCGGCTCGCTGTAACAGATCATCAGCCAGTGTCTTCTCCTCCTGCTTCCCAAAGTCCAACTCGGGTCGAGCACGAAGATCCGGTGGCACCGTGGCTTCCTGAGCGAACAGCAAGGTGAATGGCGCCACTCCAGTGGACTGCTGCCTAGCTGCGTTGTAGCTGAGTACGAGTGACCAGAGCATCTCATCCCACTCGAAGTCCAGGCCCTTGTCGAGGGCCATCTTCTTGAAGCAAAACTTGAGGGTGCGTACCACCCGTTCAGTTAAGCCATTGCTCTCTGGGGAACTCGGTGAAGTCACTCTCCGGTCAATGAGACACTGCTCGCATAGAGCAGAGAACTCACCTTCAAACTCTGTGCCCCCATCCACCAAACATTCTGCAGGCGCCCCAAACACGGATAGAACATGATAGCGAAATGCGTTGGCGATGGTGGCGGCCTCCTTGTCGGGGATTGGAACGCACACGACGAATCGCGTGTAGTGCTCAATCATGACCAAGACGCGTTGGTTCCCAGCCTTCGTGATGCGTTTCGTGGGCCACGCTAAATCCAGGGACCAGCGATACATGAAGGACTTGATCTCCAGCGGCGTGAGATTCGCCTCCTCCCGTGCATAGTGCGTCTTCACCCTCTGGCAAGTCTGGCACTGAGTGACCACTGCTTGCACATCCTGTTTTATGCCTGCCCAGTAATGGCGTTGCCACACCAGGTTCAATGTCCGCCTGATGCCCCAATGGCCAGTCCTCTCATGGTACTCACGCACCAACTGAATCCTGTCACAGGGCTTGGGCACCAGCAGCTCCTTACCACTGACGGTGACCATGTATAACTCGCCCATGAGCTCGTCCCAACGGTGACGCGCTGCCCTCTTCCTTACCCTGTGATATTCCTCCTTGGGCACCTCCACTCTTCCTCCTGTCTTGATCCACGCGAGGCATAGCTCGTCCTCGTGTATATCGGGGTATCTTTCTCGGAATGACTCCTGGTTGGTTACGCTGGCTAGCATGGCAACCATTCTCGTAGTGTCGGGCAGCTTAGGCAGCCTCATCTCTTTCTCCTTTGTCACTGGTGCCCACTCTGGGGCTGAGCTCGTCTCTGCTGGCTTGCCTCCAGGTCTTGAAAAGGCCTGCCGGTGACGTGCCTCGTAGCCGCGAGCTTCATGGAGGCCATCTTCCACTGCCTGCGGCGTGGAACAGCGTCGGCGGTGCCTAGCCCCTGTGTACCTTTCTGTCCTTGGCTGCACATGCGTTGCAGTCGTTCTTCCCAGTCCTGATGGCTGAGGCGTCGCGCGACTTGCTGGGTGTAGCCGCTGGAACTGGTGATCCACTCTGCTAGTTGGGCTCGCACCGGCTCAGCCGTGCTCTCGGAGGTGGCAGCCACCTTGGTGGCTTTCGCGATGGGGATGGCAACTAGCGTGCCATGTTCCTCCTCCTCACTCTCCTCACTCTTCGGCAGTTTGGTCGTGCTGACCTCGGCAACCGCATACAATAGCTCCATTGCTCTTCGGTCCATAGCAAGGCCAAGCACTCCTGCCAATTCTTCGTCTTTCATGCCATGCGCCGCGCGCAGCTCACCTGCGCTGTACCCCATGGCCACTGCCTTCTCGTCCAGGTTGACCTCTCTGGTCTCCCCCACTTCATCATCATCTCCCTTCCTCACCACTGTGCCTGCGCGAGGCGCGCGAAAAGCACGAGAGTTTTGTGTCGCCAAGATGGTTGGCAATACTCTCATAGGCTCCCCTACAACGTTGGCGGTGTAGTGAGGCTTCCTGTCTCCTGTGACGACCCTGCGCGGCTTCCAGCCTCGCTGCAGAATATCACGCACGTATCTGTCTGGTGGTCTGTCCACCCGCTCCATCACCAGATTGAACTGCTGATTTTGAAACAGATTGCTCCAATATGCTCGTAGGCGATGCGCGTATGATCCCGCGCGCGCCGCGTCGAAGGACACCGGCTGGCCCACCACGTTGTTGATGATGGGAAACACCTCCTTCCTGATCTTCGAGTTCTCCCTGTGTGACAACGGAGAAACGTTTTCCAGCACATATGCTGGCGGTCGCTGAGGCTGCAGCTGTTGCAGCGTGGAGAGGACTCGCACTGCCTGGTAGAACAGTCTGCTGTGCCTGCCCTCCAGACCAGCCAGCTTGCCAGCTGGTGACAGGTCCTGGCATGGATATCCACACACCATGACCCACTGTTCTCCACTCAATGCCCCTGCATGCACAAGGTCAATGAGGCTGGTGTCTTCGATGTTGCTGGGCAGTTGCTCCAAGTGGGCTGCCTCGGCACGGAACAAGTCAGGATGACGGCGGCTGAGCGCCATGCACCTGGCCCTGGCTACCGTCTGGCTGGACTTCGAGATGTCCTGGTAGAGGTACTTGTTAACCTTAACTCCGCAGCGCAAGAGCATCTCTAGTCCAGCACACAGGCCCCCACACGGCTCATAGCAGACCACGCCCTCTTCTCTGGCTTCCCTGAAGAAGCTCTTGTCAATCACTCTCGTGTCGATCTTCTTTGGCACTTTGAGCTTACCACCCTCCATGGTCTCGTCGCCGTATGTCGCTGGTGAGCCTCCGGAATGCATACCCCTGATCGGCCGGACCTGGCTGAGGGCATCCCAGGCGACTCGAGTCAACCTGCCCGAGCACCTGGCCACTTCCGGGTGGTCAGTGTCAAACATGACCCCCTTGTTACACTCCAGCTCTTCTTGGTAGTGCACATCAAACAGTCGATGGACTGCACTGGTCCCCAGCTGCTCCCTGACCATGTTCTCGCAGTGGTTGGCCACCTGAGCTTCTGGGCTTACTTCGGGGCCAAGTGGTGGCTCCCTGGTCACTTCCAAGCAAATGGCGTCTGTGAAGCAGCGCGTTGGCCTCTCGGCACGCCCCGCTTCCCTGGCTTGGTCCCCTTCACGATCCAAGCGGGCACCAGTCTCGTCTGCGGTGCTGGGCAGTGGGTACCTGGATGGCACATCCGCGTTCTCATTCTTCGGACCTGGTCGGTACTGGACCGTGAACTCAAACTCCTCGAGGCTGATGGCCCAGCGTAGGTGTTGACCTTGTAGGTCCCCCTTCTCCATGAGTGTTGTGAGCGGCGAATGGTCGGTGATCAGCGTGAAGTGGATCCCGTGCAGGTACTGTCGTAATGTGCGGACGGCCCACACCACCGCCAGCATCTCCCCCTGGAAGCTCGCGTACTGTCTCTCGGTTTTCGACAGCGAGCGGCTGATGACCACACAGATGTGCTCTACGCCATTCTCGTCCTTCTGTCCCAGCACTGCGCCAATGCCATGGTTGCTCCAGTCTGTGTAGAGGAAGATGGGCTTGCTGTAATCAATGGGCTTCAGACATCTCCCCGAACACAGGGCATCCTTCAATGCTTGCAATGCCTGGTCCTGATCCTTCCCCCAAGCTCCCTTGACATCCAACACTTCCTTTCTGAGCAGGTCGTTCAATGGTCGTGCCATCTCTGAGTAATTGGGTCCCATGGGTTCCCCCACCAGACCTTTGTAATAGTTCATGAGTCCAAGGATGGAGCGTACTCCAGTTTTATCCTCGGGCTTGGGCAGCTCTTGGATGGCCTTGCACTTGATGTCCTGCGCGCCAATGGTGTTATAGCCGATGCGGTAGCCCAAGAAGTCCACCGTGGCTGACCCGAAGGTCGACTTGCCCGAATGCAGGCGTATCCCTGCATCCCCCAAGGTGCGAAGCACGGCTTCCACATCCTTGATGTGCTGCTCAGCGGTGTGTGAGTATATGCACACGTCATCGACGTACGCCACCGTGCAGTGTTGCAGGTGACGTAGCTCGTAGTCCATGATCCTGATGAAGGCTGCGGTTGCTCCAGCTGCTCCAAACGGCATGGATGTGTAGCGATAAAGCTGGTTGCCCCACCAGAACGCTGTCTTGTCCCTGTCCTCCTCAGTGGTCATGGGAATCTGGTGGAACGCCTTGGTCGCGTCCAGGGTAGTCTTGAACTTGGCCTTGGCCACGCGCTGGTAGAGCTCTTCTGGACGATGTGGTAACGTGTTATCCTTCGGCGACAACCGGTTCGTAGACCGGAGGTCGACGCAGAATCTCGTCGAGGTCCACTGTCCAGTGTCGTGATCCTTCTTCCCCGCGACCACCACGTTGCTGGCGTGTCTGCAGTGCTGCGAAGCCGGCTCGATGAAGCCATATTCCAGCAGTTCCTTGCAGTGCAGGTCGATGATCTCCTGCTCTCCCGGGCTGTACTTCCTCGGTCGTTGGTAAGCTACCTTAGTCTCGTCCTTGAAAGGGATGGCGAAGGTCGCATGTGTCGCGCCCCCATGGTAGCCTTTGATGTCCTGTGGCTTGTTGGCGAAGCAGTAGCTGCACCTCCTTACCACGTTGCGCATCTCCTCCCAATTCTCCTCGGTGAACTCGGGATGTCCTCCAAAGGTGGCATTGAGCTCGGTGTCCAGCCACGCGGCCTCGTCCTTGGTGACCCTGGTTGTGCCCCCTGGCTGTAACGTGTCCAGCACCGTGTGCGGAAGCACCTCGTCCTGCTCTGCCACCATAGCCTCCCATCCGGTGTCCCATTGGCGCGAAGACCTCTGGTCTTCCCAGGCGGTCCTGGTAGATCTGATCGGCGAGCTCGAGCACGTGTCCATCGTCAGCACGCCCTGAGGCTCCCCAGGGGCCACGACGGCCACCCAAGCAGCCACCGCTAGCAGCAGCAAAAGTTTTAAAATTCTGCCGGTACCCACTGGTTTAACTGGAGGGTGAAGGGTCAGTATGCAAGTCAACATCTTCCACCCCCCTTGCATACGGCCCAGGCCTCCTCCCGCAGACACGTAGGCCACCAGCGCCAAGACTGATATCACATAGACACAGCGCGCCACCTGGTAGCAAGCGGCCATGTCTTGCAGGCGCTGCAGTCGAGCGGCAAAGCGCGGCTTCTGCATGCGCCGCGGAACAGCGGCCAGCGTAGCCGGCCCTGCGGCCAAGATCCGCTGGGCGACCGCCAGCGCGCGACCCACCTGAGTCTCCAGCGCGGCGAATGTGCCGCCATCTCGAATCGAGCCGGAGCATGGCAACCCATGGTGGACAACGTGGGCGCCAACTGTCAAGACGCACCCCAGAGTGCCGACCATGTGTGTGAAGTGCATGGCGAGCACGGCGAGGCAGAACCGTATCAATGGCACGTACCACAGCCCACGCCGAGCGTGATGGAGCCCAGCTATCTCAAGAGCACTCTTGGTCAACAGCAGCAGGTGCCTGGCCAGCTCCAACAGCACTCGCAGAGGCGCCTGTTGATGTGCCCACGGCTCGAGTGGCGTTGCGCGCACGGCCCACAACGCGCGTGCCACGGCTCCGCGGGGCGCTTCAGCGTGGAATGCCCAGCAGGCGACGACCTCACCAAGAAATCTGAATACCTCCATAGCCATCCATACTGCCATCACTGCAAAATGAGGCAGCTGCGGCCAATGCAAGCGCACGAACACCCCCATGAGCAGGAAGCACACCTGAGTGCGCTTCGCCCGCCTATCATTGGCGGGCTGTGTGCCCGGCTTTTCGCCGGGGCTGCTTCTCAGTGACGGGCGCGCCGGGCTGCAGCCGGCCCGGTGCCCCCTTGAAAAGGCCCCAGTGCGCTCTCCCTTCTCCTCCCCTCCCAGATCTCATCATAACTTTGGCGTCTCTGGGGAGCACGCGACGCGCCCATGCCGGCATGCTGACCGCGAGCCGCGTCCTGACGATGGGCGCCTTCCCCGGGGCTCGGAGATCTCCTCCTGCGCTGACCAGCCCGCGGTGAACTCTGCTGTGCGGCACCCTCAGTTGGACTCTGCGGGCGCGCTGCAGGTTGGCCTGAAGGTCGAGTGTCGACATGCGCAACGAAGCCACTGGAACGCTCCGGGCTGCTGGGTGCTGTAGAGCTCGGGGTTGATGGCACGTACGAATCGGAGTCCTGCTCTTGTGCAGCTGGAGGTACGGCTTCAGTCTGCTGCGTGCAGACGGAATGTGCCGGGGATCCCAGAATGTCGTTGATTGACTGGTGCTCAGGTCTCTGTGCCATGTTGCACTCCAAGCCCATGGTCGATATCCCGCCGAGAACTCGGCCCGAGTAGGGTGCCGGCGTGGGCGTGGCTCGCGCGCCATCACGACCATCAAGCCCCGGGCAGTCTGGCCCAAGCGTGCTCATCCTCGCAGTTGCGCGGGCGGCACGAGGTCGTTCTTCATATTCTCTGATGAGTGCCAAACTGGCAGACAGCCCAACCAGTCTTTCACTGATGACCTCCACGCTGTCTTCATCCTCTGTCAGCGGCGACGGTGTTCTGGTGCGACCCGTGTGAGTGCTCACACCCTCAACCGCCGCGAGGTCGGAAGAGTATCCTGAGATGCTGCCGTCTCCCTCCTCACTTCCTGCATCCCCTCCCTCGATTGGGTCCAGGCACCTCATGAAGTCGTTTCGAAGACGCTCCTGCACCTCTGCCCGACGTGCCTCAGCTAGCAACGCCGGGCCCACCGAGGATGTGAACGCAGACAATGGTTCTCGGTGCATCACCGCCACCCTGTTCCAGGTCTCCCAGCTGCAGCAGTCGAACTTGCGCGTATCTGAGGAGAGGTACTCCAAGGTGAACGCCATGCTGCTGGGCCCCCGCTCACTGTAGTAGCGATTGTCCTCAAAGAGGTAATACACGGCCTTGGACCGGGCGTTGGCACGGGTCTTGAAAACCCGTAGGGTGCCCTGCCGTGGGCCATCGCTCAAATGGTCTCTGGCGATCTCCAAGAGCTGAGTGCGATCAACCAGATGCTCCATATGTTTCTGCAAGGTGCCGAGGAGTCCTCCCGTGCAGCCTTTCGACTGCCCACCCAGAGGCAGAAACTCTTCCCTTCGTCCCACGCCTGCGGAGGAAGCGTACCGGTGCAGGGTCTGGCTGCTGAGTCGCTGCGTGTGCACCCCCTTTCCTCGCTGCGCGAAGGGCTTCCCGAGCTGGAACTCGATCTTGCCCATGAAGCAACGGTACTGGATGAGGAAGACCGTCTGTCCATGCAGCGCCATGAACTCCGAGATCCCTCCCAGATCCAGCCAGTTGGCTTCCCCAGCTGTGTTCTCGCTGCGAGTGGGCGACTCCGGCTCGTAGGTGCCCTGGAACACTGCAGCGTGGTACTCCAACATGGCAGGGTCGAAGACGCCGTTGGGCCAGGTTTGATGCCGTAAACGAAGCGGTGCTGAAGATGGTGGCGGTGCGGAGCCAGATGGCCCTGCCTCATCCCCCCTGACCGTCTTCGACGTCCTGAGAGTCTTGGATGTGCGCACTGGAGGGTTCCTTCTGGCCCCATAAGTGTCCAGCGCGTCATGTGCTTGCTCCTCTGTCTTGCATGCTCCGAGCATCATTCTCGTGTTGTCCCCCAGATGCAGGTACTCCACGGCGGCAGCGTTCGTGCTAAACACCTCGCCACTGCCTCCTTCCCCATCTGTCACCGGGTAGAACTTCCCCACCTTGTCCGCTGCGGGATCCCATTCACATTCACGCCCTCCACACCAGTCACCTCCATGTCGTACCTCACCTTCAGACGAGCTCGAAGGTCAGCGATGTCCACTCGCTGTACATACTTTAGATGCTGGTACTGCCAGCGCTGGTCCTTCTCATAGTAAAAAGGCAGCTGGAACTCGCCAGTCATCTTGCCCATGGGGTTCATGATGGTGACGCCTTCCATGGTGTGACGTACCATGCGCTCCATGAGATCCCATTGGGCGCGAGTGTGCTCGCTGAGTACGCAGAACTCGCGCGCCACCTTGTCCCACATGAGCTTGCCCGTCACGACTCCTGGGTACGTCTGATGGGTGTTGAGGACCTCCTGAACACTCGCCATCGTGTACCTTCCAGCCTCCCGATGGGCACCACAGTCAGGGAGTGGGACCTGGGCGTTGTCCTTCCTGCCGCTCGCCCTCGTGGTCCAGGTCTCTGAGGGTATCTTCGTCTCCTTGTCAACCTTCTGGTCCACCAACGTAAAGTCGGGCCACAGTAGCTCCGTCTCCAGGATGGTCTTGTATTCTCCACAACGCGGGAACTTGACCCGCACAAATCCTGCGTCCACACCACCTTCATCGCCCTCTTCGCAGAGTGTGCACAGACGAGCATAGCCCGTGCGGTCGATGTACAGGCGCTGCTGAGTCCAGCTGCTCTCCTTGTCTTGGTGGTCCCACGGGTTCACTGCCATGCCCCCCCATGGCTGTACGCTGGCCAGCTTGAAGGCAGCTTCGCTCTCGGCCTCCTGCGCCAGCGTGAGGTCTGGATAGCGAGGGTCTGACTGAGTTGAGGTCAGGCTGGCTGGAGTGCGGGACCCCCTCGCATCTGGCTCTTCAGCACTGGACCACTCACCTCTGGTCGCCACATTGGCTTCCCGCTGGCTGCGTGATGATGCTTGTAGCATGCCCAGCATCTGGTCTGTCAAGGACGTACCAGGCGGCGGAGGTTCGTACGTCGAGCCCTCGGCGTGCAAGCTGACTCGCCCAGTGAGCTCGACTTGCATCATCGAGCTG
>LGRX02024720.1:0-81702 GCA_001247695.2 Cymbomonas tetramitiformis | reverse complement strand
CCTCCTCAGCCATATGGACACCGTGGGGACGTGTCCCTGGACCGTACCGACGCGTACAGACGACGTGTGGACGGGCGTATGGACAGTGTGAGGCCCGTGCCGTGCCACTCTTTTGCGCTTGTCCGCACGTGTGGACACCCATTGCACCCGGGCCTGGGTGTACCCGAGCACTGCTTGCCCCCTCCCCAGCCATGTGGACACCATGTGGACGTGTCCCTGGACGTACCAATGCCGTACGGACGACGTGTGGACGGGCGTATGGACAGTGTGAGGCCCGTGCCGTGCCACTCTTTTGTGCTTGTCCGCACGTGTGGACACCCATTGCACCCGGGCCTGGGTGTACCGCCGAGCATTTCCTGCCTCTTCATCAGCCACATGGACACCATGGGGGCGTGTCCCTGGGTCGTACCGACACGTACGGACGACGTGTGGACGGGCGTATGGACAGTGTGAGGCCCGTGCCGTGCCACTCGTTTGCCGTACGGCACGCATTTCATGGGGGGGGGGACACCGATGACTCCGGTGGACCCGGTGAGCTCGCGGATTTGCGGACGATGGTCCTCGACTTGAAGCGGCAATTGGCCGCATTCGTCGCACCCGACCGGTCCGAGCCGTCCACGCGCGGGTACACTCCCCGCGCGGACAAGCCGGACCGCCGCATCAAGACCCGCTTCGCGACCACGCCCCTCCCCAAGGGGGGAAATTGGTCTCAATCCGTCTCCAAGAAGGTGGCCTTCCATCGCGACACCGGTGCGACCGTCCCCTACTGCCAAAATCAGGTGTGCGCGAAGGGCAAGGCGCGGCATTGGCATCGGGACTGTCCGAACGGGGGCCGGGCCGGACTCTCGGCCTACGCTTTCGCTGAGGAGGCCGAGAACTCGGTGTTGGGCGCGAAATTTCAACATGCCATCGACCACGACGACGCCGAGGAGTTTGACGCCCTTTGCATGCTCGCGGGCGGGAAGCCGGACATCTTCGCTGACCTCTCCGCGTGCTCGTTCTGCGAGGAGGACGGAGAAGCCCTCGTGTCCGCCGTCACTGAGTTCTCCGAGTTGGCACGCACGGCTGGGGCATCGACTTTCAACGCCAACACTTTCACCGCCGACGTGCCGGTGGTGTCGGAGCCGGTCACGCACTCCCCACCCGCGTCGGTTGAATCCGACGAGGAATGGACCGGTCCGCATAACCCCTTTTGCCCTCCCGTCACCCGCACGTTTGCCGACTTCATCGAGAGCACGGGGGTTGCATTGGGGGCGCCCGACGAGCCGCCCGTAAGCATGAACTTGCTCTCCGCGGTCGAGGAACCGGAGAGCGTAATAATGGGCTACGAGCCCGCAACCTGCATCACGAGCGACGACGACGACGAGCATGCCTCGGTTGCGCTGCCGCAGCCACGGTACGGCTGTGGGAGGGGCATTCCAGGCTTTGGTGGCTCTTTACTTACCTCATCCTTGGTGTGTGCACTTTTCGTGATTTGTGCTGCCGCCGCACCGCACACCGTTTCCGGTGTCGGTGGTGCCGATGCACGCGCATGCACGGCTCCGCCGGTCGGTGGTGCTGCGTGGACTGCTTCCGCAGTCCCAACTGCGACAACTTCGCCACCTGCGCCGTTTCATGACGATCTTGGCGACGCAGTGGGTGGTGCGGTGCCGAGTGCTATTATACCGCCGCGGAGGCAGGCGCGGCGTATCGGGCGCTACGACAGGGATTCCGCTCCCACGGCTCTCTCCCGCTGCCGCCAGAGCTCGTGGATCCCGATCCACCAGTTCCACCTTCACCACCTTACTCACCACCGCCGTACTCGTCCGAGGACGAGGCGCCAAGCTCTGGGGACTCCGCGGCTGAGATCGACAATTCCTCAATTTCGTCTACGCATGATTTCCCACCGGCCCCGGAGGCCGGCGGCTACCTCACCCTCACGCTGCTCCGGGCTGGCCGGTCAGTTCCGGGGACCTCTATCTAGTGGCTGAGATTGCTTGCGCCGTGCCTGCCTAGAGATTAGCCGGTGATTGGCTTTCTAGATGTGCGGAAGAGCTCTCTGAATTTGAGCTGTGTTTAGGGTTTTAGCACCTGACAGCTGTATCTGACAATCTTTGCTGTGAACTGGGACCGCCCTGACCAAGAGTACAGGCCCCCAGCTGTGCTACAGTTTCCTCCTGAAGTTGAGTAGGGTGTTCGTTGCTTCGTTTCACTACTAGCTCCGGTCACCACCCTAGGTGGTGTGCTGGATTTGACACTGTGACACCCGAAACTGTCACATGTCACTTCCTATAGTAGGCTGGGTGACCGTCACCAGTAGACGGGAAACACCCGTTAGGTATTTATGTTATCTCTCTCTTTATCAAGACACAATTTACCGTTCTGATATCGTAACCCTTAACTCAGGGTTTATCTCTCTAGTTAGGTATATATTACCGCCGAACTATATATCTACCACTTATCTTATACTCGCCCATGTGCTCTTTTTTGCAGGTTAGGCAGGTCGAGCGATATCATAGATATCATGTACATGTGTATGCAGGATTTGTGGAGCCCTTAAGGAAGTGATCTGTAGAACCCTTAAGTAATAGATCTGTATATGTGTATGTACGTAGAGTACTTAGTATACTTAGGAAAGTAAACATATTTTAATGTAAACGTGTTTTTGCTGTATGTGTTTGCTTTTATGAAATGTACTGCTTTCGTACATGTTACTGCTTTCGTACATGTCAGTGTGCCTGCTCGCATACCCGCACTTCACTCCGTCACAAAGCATTTAATATTCATTTAACCGGCAGTAGCATCGGCATACACACAACATTGCCTGCGTTGTGAAATAGAATGGAAAGGTGCATAGGTATAAACTTTGAAATATATACGTATGCCGTAAGACTCCTTGTTCAACCGTATGGACCACTCGGTCCATCCGGCACGGTTGTATCATGAACAGGAGAATAGATATCCACTCCCAAATCCTTCGGCATGGATATCTAAGCTAATTCCTGTCTAACAATTCTAGCCGGCATCTTATGCTGCCTGGATTATTTTATAGAACATTTGGCTATTAACGCCTAACGTACATATGAAACATGCAATGATATCATGTACCTCTATCCTGCATGCTGCATTATAGTATGCTGCAGCTCGCGCGCACAATTTCTTGTTACGAATGACATGATCGTATGATTCATTTGCGCAATTTGACGTGTGCATGATAATGATATGCAGTATCATTCTTTATAACAGCCGCTTGATGCGACTGCGCACTGCATTCACATTTGCATACATGCGCCTTACTTCATTCATTCATACGTGCGCATTATATATTCTTGTTGCGAATAATGAGCATCGCTGACGCTCATTTTTTCACTCGCGCGCTCTATTCTCGCATGTCGTACAATGATTTGCCATTACTGACAGTATACATGTGCGATGCATGCACGCGCATCTTATACAATTTATCGCTGTCAGTATATGTATGCGATGCGTACGTGCGTGCGCACACCTCGTCGCTGCTGTCGTTAGCAATTTAATCACTGATGCAATGCTGTCGTATGCGAATATAGTTGCGCTGATATTGGCGATATGTGTAAACGTCGTCGCGCTGTTATACAGTTGCGCTGATATTGGCGATATTTGCAAACGTCGTCGCGCTGTTATACAGTATATCTGTAATGAATATGCTGCACACCCTCAAGTATGTTCCCGTTACACTTCTGAAAGTATTTTCTTAAGTTTTCTTAAGGTTTCTTAAGTTTTCTTAAGTTTTCGATATAAACCCACACTATGCATATTTAAATCGGGGTAATTAGCTATTGGCCGACAGTACACTTAAGAATTATACTTAAGAGAACTTAAGAAAATGTAAGTACGTGGAAGCTTCTTGGTAGGAGGATATTGTCCACATGGCTCAAGGATAACTTAAGAAAACTTAAGAATCTTATCCAAATGTAAGCACGTGATTGGCTTGAATGTAGGAGATATGCACACGTGTAAGAAAGCTATATGCTGGATATTTAAAGATTGTATACACATGCATGCACGTAATTGGCTGTTAAGAAGACACGTGTAGGCAGGACAATGCTTCCCATCGCACAGATATTTACAAATGTAACATTGTGACTGGTTCCATATTTAGGGTCTAAACCCTAAACCCTAAACCCTTCAATCAAGCAGTCAGCAGCTAGGTACCGCGTACACTACTATGGGATGCTACCCATTCCATCCAGCTTCCAATTAACTATCTAACTATCTATCTATCTAGTATAACCCACGTGGCTTGGTGACATACACGTGCAGAGTGACAGGCGAATGATTCTGCTGCCGTAGATAGATCTGCAGCACCGTTGGGAACGTCGGGGACTGCTCGCTGTTGCAGTTGAGAGAAGGCCTGGAAGCTGCGCATCCCACCCCAGATTCTCAGTAACTTACACCCCTTGCCGCTTGCGACTTTTTCGAGCAGCCTATGAGAAAATGGCACGTCTTGCAAAATGCCAAGCTTCTATTGTGTGGCATCTTGGGTTTCACAATAGAAGCTTGTTTTTTCACGCGTTGTACTAACCCTCTCCTTTTTGAAAGATTCGCAGGTTTTCAGACCCTTTAATAGCGGAAACCCCGCTATTAAAAGGACTATTTCGACCTCACGAGCGTTCTCCTCGCGAAAATTCACGTGGAGTAGAGCCCATGTTTGTTTGATTTGAGTATCTCTTCGAAAACATTGGCGAACACTTGGCAACCCTATGTTTTTGGCGACACATTTTTTCAGTTTGCATTGCGATAGTGGCATTAGCTCAAACAGAGCGCCAAACCTGCGGTTTGGAGATCTCGGTTGAATCAGCAGGATCGTTTCTGCCTGCAGCTGCGTTTGAGCCTCTTTCTGAAATAATGAGCAGGGGAGACTGAACGTGTACGCACCCAAGTACTTCACCACGCAATGGTACGGGCGGCCTATGTCGTGAGGCGGTTGGATGAGGGCTGCCCGGCTTTGGATCTCATCAACAATCGCTTTGGGCAGAACCAGCTTAGGGTGCGTGTTGTTGCTCAGCTTGCCAAACCAGAGCTTGAGGCACCTCTTTACATTCCCGTAGAACACACAATGTGCGAATGGGTGGGCATATGCGTGCATCGGCTCAAAGTACGGAATGCGCTTTAAGGCACCTCGTCCGTGTCTCCCTGTGGCGTGTGCTGGTTCGGCGCCCGATTCTGTGCTCGCCACCATCGAGGCGTGCATCTGCTTAGTGATCATTGCATCGGCATCGTCCGCCCACACCTTCTTTGACCCTTTAGAGTTGGTCCATTCTTGCTGCTCCACTTCCTTGAAATAGCCCCGGAAATACATCCCTCGCCCCCCCCGGACCAACAGTTCCCTCAAACAGACTGTACGGATCGGCGCGGTAACTGCTAATTCCCATGAACCTGCCCATCGTTATCCGCATAACGGAGTCGGCATACACCATTCCCAGGATCACGGTCAGCTGGTAAGATTTCTTGAGGAACGCATCGTGCACCACAAAAGCTGCTCCGTCAACCGTCTGACCCTTGCTCAGGCTGAGCATCTCGTCTTCGAAGAGCCCCCATACCACCAACGGATTAACAATCTTCTGCCGTGGCCCTTTTGTCATCCATAGGTACTTGTGAAACTTGTCACGGTGCCTCATCTGCATTCGTGCCACCCCCATTCCACCTTCCATTCCTCACAGATAGGCGATAGGATTTGGCTTCAGATTCCTGCAGAGTGCAAGTGGCGTTACCTAAAACAGAGCGCCAAACCCTTGGTTTGGAGATCTCGGTGAAAGTCCGAGATGCCACACATTTACGAGGCGCGCTTCCTCGCACTTTCCCTTCCCCTCTCTTTTCCTTCCCCTCTCCCCTTGCAAGCTTGCTACTGCCACCATAATAAGCTAATAATGCCACAAGCCACAAGCTACGCTGGATACCTGGATTAACCTGTAGCCACTCCACCATCCAGATCCACCATCTTCATACGTACCGAGTAATGAAGGTCTTCGCTTTTGACCACCCCGACACCCATGGAGTAAGACCTGCACTCCACATCCCCGCGCACGCGCTCAGCCAGTTGCATCCGCGGCGGCTGGTTGCACGACATGCTTGTGTATATATGGGGTGTGCAAGATGGTGTGGGGGGGGGTCACCCAACATCTGAGTTGAACACTTGACAGTCATCCGCCCCGGGGGAAATCACCATCACGTGGTGCTCGGCGTATTCCACATAAGGATCACCTCCAACGGGGGTTTCGATCCTAGGAGCGTCCTGTAAGAGAGCGCCCTTAACGGACGCGTGGCGGTTTATGACTCTCGCCAGTTCCGATGTCCAGAAGTCACACTGTAAGCGCGCGTCTCGGCGGGCACGGGCCTTGCAAAACTCTGGGCATTCCACCCATCTTCGGATGGTATCCTCGATCGGGAAATAATAGAACCACTCCTTCGGGCGCAACTTCTCCCCGTCCGCGGTTTCCGCAACCTCAAACCGTCTTTCCTTGCAGCGCTTTACAACGATACCCGCTTCGTCTTTCTCCAGCACCACACCGCACTCCTCCATTGGGTCCCATTTCCTTGGATCTGGCTCTCGGGGGAAATTTCGGCACCACCGCGGGCATACATGAACCGCATATGCCATGTGATCTTCTACTTGCATGTAAGTCCGCATCCTATATAGGGTGCTTGGCAAGCGACATCGGGTAGGCCCACCCATCAGCATGAGCAGGACCTTCAGAAATCGGTCAAAAGCTGGCCGTGACCAACCTTGGTCTATTCGCAACTGCATGAAGTAGTAGACCGCCTCACCGACGGTTATATCATTATCCGGATTGTCAATAAACAGCGGTTCACCTGGGCGGATGTCCCGTTGCAATGCCTCCGGCGGAGGCATTTCCACGACATTTTCTTCCTCAGCCGTGCGCAAGAGTTCATCCATGAGACCTGCCTCCGTGGCCGTGCGCTCGTCCCACACGTCGTAGTCTGTTGGCCACGCCTGGTCGCAACCGTGGGCATGGAAGGCCTGCTTTCAAAACGTGCGTACGAACCCCATACCGCATTGTTAGTTCTTTATTTATACACCCGTTGTGGGCTGGCAATACACTTAGCACACAAGAATGTTGCTGTCGTACGTACCTGGACAAATATGTTTTCGTTATACTCGGTGGCATCACTTTCCAGACGTAGCTGCCCCAGTAGCCGTGCGGTCTCCGCATCGTCAGGTCCCTCCTCGTCTGAGAAGCCATCGGCACTTGCTTTAAGAAGGTCAGGCACCTCCTCTAGGTCGAACGACAGATTCTCTGGTACCGCGCTGCCATGTGAGGTCTGGTTCTCCGTTAATTGCTCGTCGGGGCCGTAGCTACAGTTCCCCAGGCATGCGCATGGCCCCAATACTGGCCGGCCACGTAGGTAGCTTCGTCACACGCCATCTCGAAGTAACATTGCCACTTGCCGCGTTTATTGTCTTCGCCACCTTGGTGAGGCGGTCATGCTCCGCCGGAAGGCATGGCCCTCGTCCTGCAGGGAGCGCTCCGTCGCGTCGACGGAGGAGTGATCGCAGACTAGTGCGGGTGCCCTTGGACTCCGATGCAATGTCCATCACGTCAGATTGGCTAAGGCCGTACGTTGTATAAAGATCCTGTAAAAAATACGACGATCGTTAGTATTCCACCATGGTTGTTGCCAAACAAAGGTTGCACGCGCTGCCTCCCCCCCCTCATCCCCACCCCGTGAACACTTGGCCAACAGGAGGACGAAAGGCGCACACGCAGCAATCATGTCGGCGAGGGAAGCTTTCAACCCGTGAGGCAAGTTGCGACAGGCAGTTGTAGCATGTACTCTGCGGGTTCTCAATATTAAAAATATTTGCATGTTTACGATGTCTAAGGGGCTGCGCCACGCCCTTCCCTAGCGCACTCCCTGGTGCGCATTGCATGTGCCCCACGTCTGTTCTCACACGACTGTCGTGTGGGTTCTATGAGTGGTCGGGGTCCGCTATTTCCGTACTACGTCTCGGCGATTTATCAACACTACACCCGTTCCCAGAACGTCGTGGTGCGCAGATGCTTCGGCCGCGCGTCCCCAAAGCCGCCTCGGTACTCGTCGGTTGTAAGTTCTCGGTTGTCACCGGAGCGATTTTTCCACCACACTCTGTAGTCCTCCGTGACGTATAGCTCTGGGACGCGAACCAGATTCATTTGCACCAGCTCGTCCCAGTCAAAAGTCTCCACGGAGAAGTCGTCGTGGAAAAAAGAGTAATCGAAGGCTCCGACGGGATCCTCCGGTCGGTCTTCCCACGCTTTCACGCCGATGCAATGGCACCGCATCACGGGGGGGGGTGCCCCAGCGCGCGCCACGCTGCTGGCGTGTCATGCTCGAAGCAATCCATGCCAACGAAGATCTCCAGGTCGCGCACTGTGCCATTTAAGTCATCAACATCCGCAGGGTATATTTTCCCGTAGTCCGCATGCGAGAAGTCCTCCAGCAGCAACTCCCCCGCCTGTGTATTCTGATTCACGTGGAGCTTCTTCTGGTCCCGAGAGGACATCCCGGTGCGCACAAGGTGGGCCTTCCGTCCGACGGGGCAGATTTTGCTCATGTGCTTGTTGCCCTGTACACGTGCAGGCGCCGGTGGTTCCGCCATGCTCTTGGTGGAGGAGCGCGCACTTCGCGGAACGCCGCGCCTTTGCACTGAAGATGCCTTCTTCCTGGTGGCTTTAAAGGCAGCCTGAAGCGCCTCGGACGAATCCTTGTGTTTTATCAGGTCGGCCGTCCAGCGCTTGTCCAGCGTCTCACGGGCGGAAGTCTCGTAGTGGTTGGCATGCTTGACAGGCAGAAGATTGAATCCAGGCATATGTACCGTAAAGAACACGGACTTCGCAGTCATATTCACGCGCTTCCCCGTTCCCTTGTGCACTCGGGCGACATGCGCGACGAGGGTGGCGATGTCCAGCTGCTGCACTTGTGGAAGCAGGTCTTGCAGCTGGCGTTGCAGGCCCTCAAGGGCGCTTTCCTCCCCGAAGAAGATCTGGCTTAGCCTGCGCCTCTTGACTGCGAGCCATACAATATCACGTCACCAACTACACACAGGGCCCGGCTAGTGAAAACGACAACAAAGACTGCACGCACGGGCCGACTTACTTGCTATATTGTTCTCCACCTGCAGCTCGTACGCGTTCTTATGCTGCGTGTTTAGCCGAGGGCTGGTACGCACAGGTACCGAGTCGCGCTCTGGAACTGCAAACCATTCAATATCACGTCACCACCTACACACGGTGCCAGGCTAGTGAAACCGACAACGGAAACTGGTCCCAGGGGCCGACTTACTTGCTATATTGTTCTCCACCTGCAGGTCATTCGCGTTCTCATGCTGCGTGTTTAGCCGAGGGCTGGTACGCACAGGTGCCGAGTCGCTCCCTGGAACGTCTTCTGGGGCTGCTTGTGAAGCCACGGATTGCTCCCCGTTGATTCGTTGGCCTCTTGCGCACGCGGCGCGTAGGAGCCTCGTGCGCTGGAATCTAGCGCTGGTTCGCGGAGTCATCTCTGCCCCGGGCGCCTGTGCGCCGGACACTGCTGCCCCCCCCCCCATGCAGATGTGCACCCCCCGGTTCTCCTGCCGCATCAGCCACCGTTGGCGTGCCGCACTGCGTGGTAGGGCTTGTTGGCGGGGTCGACACCTCCGTCCTCGGTGCCATGGGCTCCGCCCGCGCCCCACCTGCCGCAATGGGGGGGGGTGACTGGTAAGCGCTTCAGCGCGTGTCAGTGGAATCACGAGATGGGGCCTCTTCGACGCCAGCGCCTGAAGGTTGAAGCTTTTGCACGCTGCCAAATCATCCGCTTGAAACTTAGGCAGCGTCATTCCCTTTTGCTGCATTATGCCGGTCCGGCGATTGTATAAACGAGCGTTCACTTTTCTCGTCGCCTCTTTCTGCGTCAGCATTGGGTAAATGGTGGTGACCTTCTCCACGATCATCGCATGCCGTTGCCTCGCTCGGGGGTCCCGCTTCAACGCCTTGCTGAGGTGTATTATGAGTCCGGCTTCGATATCGAAGCCCGGTGGAGAAGCCATGATGTAGGTTTCAATATCTTATTGAACCTCGGAGGCCTTCCTGGTTCTCGTGACCTTTGCCTTTTTCTGCACATTCCCCGGACAGCACAAACCACATACCAACCACATAACTAACATAACAACCACATAACCACATCAAAACCACATAACAAACTGGGCTTCCCAAACCGACCTCCCTTCGGTTTGCGCACGCGCCCGCTAGGCTCTCCAAACAGGTGGTCCGCCACTCGAGGCGGAAAGGCGGTTACAAAGGAACGCAATACTTGTTTATTTACATTTACGTATAGTTTACATCTAGGGGGCTGCGCCACGCCCTTCCCTAGCGCACTCGCTACTATCGATGCAGACTGCTTATTTCTGACATTGCTCTACTGCTTAGATGAGTTTGCCACGCTGCTTTGCAACATCACTCTACCGCTGCGATGGGAGCTGCTCGACTCCAACTCGCTACTATCGATGCAGACTGCTTATTTCTGACATTGCTCTACTGCTTAGATGAGTTTGCCACGCTGCTTTGCAACATCACTCTACCGCTGCGATGGGAGCTGCTCGACTCCAACTCTGAACAGCAGCGCCTCTTGCATGCACATGACAACAACCAGTATATTAGGATTTGTAAGGTTTAGTATACAAGGACACGCGCACGCCACTCCTAACCCACCGGCTGTAATCGATCGCGCAGATGTCGATTGCAGAAAGCGATTGTTGATGAGATCCAAAGCAGTACCTGATTAGATAGTCGCCCCTGACGGCTTGAACTGCTTCTTCGATTACTTCCCTGACGCACCATTGGACTTCGTCACGCGTCTTCCCTTGCTCAATCTCTCCATTTCAGCTTTTTCCTTTCCCGCCGCTTCCTCCGTGAGGATCCGCATGAAGTGGCCAGGGTAAGTTACCCATGTCTGGTCATCTGCCGGAAGGTTGGGGTCGTATAACGGAACCTTCAGCATATGCAGGATCCGGATGGGTTCGTTGCTCGTCAGTGGTTCTTCAGGGGGCGGGCAGAAGTACTGCATACTGAACGAAGGGCGCATATTGGCCGTATATCGCGTTGTCACGGTCGGGCATGACGAGCTTGACGGGATCGACGCCTGTTGGCCACTTCCGGCGCCACACTTCCTCTCGAGTGGGGAATATCCGGTACACCTGCAGAACCCGTTTGGCCATGCTCGCCAGGACCAGGAACGAATGCTCGTCACTGTGCGCCTTCCCTGTATTCCGATCACGGATGAATTCGGGATCGTTCAGCCACTCCGGGCGGCGGCCAGATCCATCGCTCCTGGTGGGGTTTGTGTTAATATACCCAACTAAAGCCTCCCGCAGCTTGCCTGTCCAGAACTTCACGCCGCTCCGTTGCACTTGGTGACAGGGTCGTCCATCCGCACATGTGATGTACGGAGCAACCACGGAAAGCCAGCAATCACCGTCAAACGGCACATCCCTTAACGTTAGCCCAGCGGATGCCAGGTATTCCTCGAGGGCGTCGTCGGTTGCAAAGCCCTGCTGTTGCGCTGGTTGTACATGGGTTAGCTGCATTCTGGCGTCCAGAACACCCGGCTCAGCGATCACGTGCGGGCCGTCGGTCTGAAGTTGCTTGACCTCCGTGTCAAAAATCAGTCGACCTTCCTCGCCTGGTGCATCACACGCAAAATCTAGCAACAATTGCATGTCCGCAGTCCGAACATGGTGCACCCGTCCATCATTGCCATACACCAAGGTGCCCTCCGTCAGGCCTTGGGGGCAGGGCGGAGCTGCCCCGACGACGCGTGCTTCCGGGGCCGGTGTGGCCGCGGGAGCAGCCATAGGTGCAGCAGCACTGGTCGCCGGTTGGCCCTCCAATCCGCATTTCATGGCTGCCAGCATCTTCCTAGGGCGACATTTTTTCTTGCCGGAAGTTGCCACGTGCGATGGCACGGTGGGAGGTGCTGTAGTGGCAGGCATAGGTGCACTCCTCGCCTTAGTGTTACGCTCAGCCCGCCCAAGGCAAGGTGGGACTGCCTGCAATGAGGCCACGTTCCGATGCCAGCCAGGGACATCCGATGGGGACAGGTGGCAACTGCACCGACACGCAAACGTGGGCCGTGAAGCATTCCAGTTGTGGGTGATGACGGAAGCCACAAGCTTCGCCAATTCCATGCTGGGAAAGTTAAGCTTGTGTAAGAGTTCACTGGTTAGGTAACCGTTGGCGTCGAACATAGGATGCCTGATGGGTGTCGTCAGCCGTCTTCGCTCCGCCGCCTTCCGCTTTTTATTCGCCTTCCGCCGGAGCTCGCCAGTTGTAGACCGCTTGCGTGTAAATAGCTTCTTGTGCTGCTTGTTAGGCTTGTCAACACCGCCAACAGCTGGAGCACCGGCCGGTGTGTGGCCAAGCAGCACCGCATGCTCGTCAGCGCGAGCAGCAGCCGGAGCTGCTGCTCCTTCATCCGTCGCCACCATGCTGGATTTGGCTGCAGCTCGATGTACAGACACGCAAAGCGCCTTGATCACTGACTGCATCATGGGGCAAGACACTTGCATCTTCCGGAAGAGCGGGTGTTCATGGAACCCCTGCACCGTTGACACTTGCACAACAACCTGCCCCTCCGCATACTGCAGGGGGGGGGTCCCGCACATTGCTCCGGGCTTGGTGCCTCTGCCGGAGGCAGGTTCCATTTCACATCCCGGAGGGAGGCGCGCTCTTCCGGTGAGAGGTCGGCACTCGGACCGAAGGCGCGCAGAATCTGTCGCGCACCCATGGCCACGTCGGCAAAGTTGAGAACCGCGCGCGCACGTGCCTCCGCCGGTTCCAGCGCCTGAAAGTCCTTCAACGTGGCGTCATGTTCCACGTGCCGCTCGTGGACCATTAGCGGTGGCCTTAATCCCCTCGCATTCCGGAAGTCAAAGCACTCGCCGCACATCACGTGCCCCACTTGCGTCAGATCTGTACCCTCGTGAAGGGGGTGTATGCAAGCCTTACAGGCGTGCACCCTTGGGAGGAGATCGTACCCGCCCTTGAACTGGATGGCATCACCGCATGCTATGCACACCATTCGTATAGGCATGCCGTACATCTCCGCGAACCCGTGTGAGGCGATGTGCACAGCGTTGTCCAGGTCGATGACACCCTTCTCCAGGTACGAGCACGCATGGTACACGCAAAGGGACAGGGACCTCTGCGTGAATAATCCTTTCAGCCCAGGCACGGCCTGACCAGGGCACTTTCCCTGCCTGGTGTGCGGTGTGCGTGGCCGGCCACACGGTCACCCAACCGGGCCCTCCTCCCACGCGCGCCTGCTGGAAAGGAGAGGCGGCGGGGAAGCCCTGGAAAGCCGCGGGCAGCTGCATGACACCATCCTTGTTCTCCGGCCAGTACTTCGTCTCAACCGTTTCAGGCAAGACCTCAGTGTAACCCTGCTCATCCAGGCACATCAGGGCGGAGTAGGTACGGATTCCAGCCTCACCATACACCCGTGGCAGTCCAAGCAGTTCCTCCATGGAATGCGCATGAACGTCGGTGTGCATGACCTGACTGGGGCTGTCAATGCAACGACCGAGTACAGCAGGCGCCGGCAAAAATACTGTTTTGTCCGGCGTCCTCTCCCCCAAATGGCGATAGATACAGTCTCCCCGCCGCTCCATCTCCGCTCGCATGTACCACCACACGATACGAAACACTCGCTGCGGTTCGCCGCCATGCGCTTCACCATGCTCCCATAGGCAATAGACCTGCGCCCGGCCGTGCGGGGATATCAACGGTGGGGTTTTATACTTGGCCACCGCACTCGAAAACAGTCCACCCACCACGAAGAACGGTAGTAGACTTTTCGATCTCGGATTCAGCGTCTCCTCATATTCATGACGAACAAGTTCCAGTGTGCTACCGGCCAAATCCCTCCAGGTACAAATAAAGCCGAACACAGAAATCCTGGAGGTCCTTCAACGGCATCCTATTGAACTCCGGGGTCAGGGGGGGGCTCGCCGAAAGCTTCGCGTGCAAGCTTCCAACTTCTGGTGTTGACCGTAATGTTACTGTGCAGCTGTTTCCGGAGGTCGGTAATACTCAAGCCCGTTTCATTTAATTGCCGGTTACTCCCCCTAGGGAGGTGATCGCCAGGAGGTAATGCGCTCTGCGCCTTCCGAAGCGTCTCTTCCTCGCTGCTGTATTCCTCAAGTAACTGCAACAACCTACGCAGCTTCTCGCTGATCCAATCTATCCATCCCACGATGAGCTCTAAGTCTGCCAACTGGGCCGTGTAGACGGCGAGCGCCGCTCCTCCTCGGAACTCTCTGATGGCATTCAACTGCACGTCATCTGCCGAACATCCCGCACTGATGTGGTAATCCAACAGCACTTCTACGTTCGCCGGATACTTTTGGGTGTGCACGGAACGGGCGTCCGCTCCCGGGAACGTTCTTAGCCATGGCCTGCCCCCGTACTCCTGCCCCCCATGGCCCACACAACCCCCTGCACTGTATGTAAGGTCGCGTATTAGAGGAGCTGTCCTCACACCGCACCGAACATGGGCATAGGTTGCAATACTCTTATTCATTATGAACAATACTCTTATTCATTATAAAAACATATTATTTACATGTACATATTCATCTTTTATTCACATTGGTCTTGATCAATTACGGTTGGCAAGGTACGATTTTGCCTACTTCTTCAGCTTTGCTCTACTACATTCCTGTCGATGGCACGACTTCCAGTGCTTTTTCGCACAATCATGGGAACAATACACTGCTTGGTGACAGCCACCACACCGCTTCTCCCCTTGTTTACCACAATTTATACAAAGACACTGGTGTGCTGACACCGAGCACTTCCCAAACCGATCCTTGTTTGCCTTGCGAACAGCGGCTGTTGTGAAGCACGCGGTCCAGCCGTTGGGGAGCTTCACTGGTGATTCGAAGTCTGTTGTGCCCAATGACAATGTTGACAACCCAATCTCCTGGTAACACCCCGAACGGTCGAGTGTCAGAGGAGCTGTCCTCACACCGCACCATATATATTCCGTGTGCCCTACCCACATGCTCCCACGGTCCACCGCACCAACCAGAAACAACCACATACATCCTACCGGCCACACCCCCTTATTATGGTCGCGTGTCAGAGGAGCTGTATGTCCTCACACCGCACCATATATATTCAGTGTGCCCTACCCACATTCGCCCACGGTCCGCCGCACCGACCCGAAACAACCACATACATTGTACCTACCACACCCCCTTATTATGGTCGCGTGTCAGAGGAGCTGTCCTCACACCGTTTCAACCGAGCCACGGGTCCGGGGGCGCGCCTCGAGCCTTGAATAACAAGGACACGCGCACGCCTCTCCTAACCCACCGGCCGTAATCCACAAAGAACATGCCTTGCAGACGAGTAGCCACGGGTACAGGGGGCGCGCAGCGAGCCTTGAATCAGGCCACGCGCACGCCGCTCCCGACCCACCGGCTCATCGTCGGGGAAAAGAAAAACAACCATTCGTGTTGTAACCTTACCGGCCGGTCGACGAATTTCCCCACGGTCCACCGCACCGAACCGAAACAGCAACATACATCCTACCGGTCACACCCCCTTATTATGCTCGCGTGTCCGAGGAGCTGTCCTCACACCGCACCATATACATTCCGTGTGCCCAACCCACATGCGCGCACGGTCCACCGCACCGACCCGAAACAACCACATACATCCTACCGGCCACACCCCCTTATTATGGTCGCGTGTCAGAGGAGCTGTCCTCACACCGCACCATAGATATTCGGTGTGCCCTGTACGCGCATAGCACCACCTGAGAGATGACATACGCTCATTCAACAAGACGTTCTAAAATTTATTTCAAAAGTTGCTTATATCTAGGGGGCTGCGCCACGCCCTTCCCTAGCGCACTCGCTACTATCCATGCAGACTGCTTATTTTGGGCATTGGTACATGGCTACTGCCCGGTGGTACTAGTCATAGTACCAGAATCGAATCTGGTACTGTCACAAGTACCAAAACGCTAGAATTTCTTTTGATGTCCTCCTCCATCCTGATGGCGATATCCATGATACAGTAATCACTCACCAATAAGAAAGTCCTAAATATGGGGTCAGCCAGCGAATTTCGTCAAGTTGTGACCCCCCCCCCGCCAGCGCCAGCGACCTATGAAATTGCTAAGAATAAGAAATCCCGATTTCGTAGCTCAGCCAGCCAATTTCTTATTCTTATTGCTTAAGGAGGAGGCAGCCAGCTATCATGAAATTGGCACTCAGCGACGGCCACAGTGGTAAAATTTTAGTATGGATCCTGAAAGCCGTGAGCAGACATGTGATAGTTGATAAGTCACTTTTCGCCGACCAGCCAACGTTTGCACCTCCGTTCGAAAAACTTCAACAGTCTGTATGATATTTTTATTGAGATAAATTGTGTATAAGCATCAAAATCCTTGTTAACCCCTTAGTTGCCGGAGGAATTTCGGGGTTTTGAAAATTTTGGTTTATTTGCAATAAATTTGGCATAAGGGTCCTGCCTCAACTTTTGAAAATAGTGTCGGAAAGGTCTTCTCAAGGCGAATCACATGCAAACGTTAGAAATACATGACACTTGATACCGATGACGTGATTGTCAACTGAAAATGTTGATGGATGTGCACATCGTTAACAATGTAAGCCCTAATATTGACCCTATACCTCCAGGTATAATCTTACCAAGTGCTCAACATGCGGTTAGGGCTACTTATATTATTAGGGGTTTGTAACACTATGACACATGTGCCCTAAATGTGACTCATTATGGTTAAGCTAAAATAGAGAGCGTCTGGGGAAATATTTAGAGCATCGTCGCAACATGGTTGCTCCCAAGTGCATGGCTGCACGCGACTCGATAAGAGCTTTTCAAAACTGTCTTCAAAAGTGAATTCGAGTTATTTGTCGCCGAGAAAATCAGTTTTTAGGGCTTGTTGAGAATTCTCAACGTGTGGCAGCTAAGGGGTTAAATCAAGTAAACCCACCAAATAATCCAGCCAAAATTTCTTAACCATTTTTCACTATGATTCAAGCCAGCCAGCCCCTTGATTTCTTATTTTGGCCAATTTCTTAAGAAATTAAAGCTAGCCAGCAAATTTCGTCAAGTTGTGACCCCCCCCAAACGCTGGCTGGTTTCTTATTGCTACTATTTCTTATTGGTGAGTGATTTCTGTATACCATTACCTTAACGACCCAAACTGAGGTGTCTTATGCCCCATTGGTCCATAGGTTACGTGTAGCCCTCCCAGTGGATGCATATTGCCAACAAGGTGGAGTTTTGTGTTACACAGTGGTGTCTCACTTGTCTTCGAAATCATGGCGCTACTTTCGAATTTTTTTTTGAACAGACTTGGGATTCTATTCAACCCAGCGATAGCTCAAATTGAAGCTGTATAACATGGCCAATGATGGATGTGAGCATGGGTTGGTTGGCATAGTACCATTCGTTGAAAATTTCAGGCTAAACGTCCACCCTACAGGTGGGTGCCCCTTATTGATCCCAGGGTCAGTTAGGGTTTGGGAAGGTTTGAATTGATAATGGGTACGTATTGCCGCGAATGGTACGGACACTTACAAAAGCTTACACTTGCCATAATGCTTTGACCTGAGCAGGTGTTCAATTCAGCTTAAATGGCAGGGTATGCTTAGACTGCTTGAATTTTGTATGTGAGGTGTTACCCCCGCCGTGACAAACATCGATCAACCACCTACGCTAGGTACCCTAGTTTAGTCTCGCTATGCTTTCTTCGACTTGCCCCCGCTCGTTCTATGCGTCCGAACTTATCGACAAAGCCGTGAAGGTCCCAGCAGGAAGCTTTAACGCAGAGTGGACAAAAGTTTCAGTGCGTCGGGCGCAAAATATTCCCGAGTTCTTCACTGGCCATGTGACAGAATATTTCAAGGGTTCTGGTGCAGCGAGTACAGATCGGTGGAAAATTGTTTACGAGGATGGCGACGAGACTCTGTCAGATATTGAGCTTCAGAGTTCAGAGGCGTCTATCAAGCTGCCACACGTCACCTTACAGTTTCTGAAAAGTTATCTCGTCGAGCCATTTCCTGTTGTTCCTGTCATTCCACGAAGCAGGAACCCCACAACTGCTTCGCACGCTACAGTTACAGCTGGTGCCGCTAATACTTTGCGCACGGTTGATGAGTTAGATGGAGATATCGACAGCTCTGAGGACGAGTTGAAAGAAGGTGAATATGACGAGGGCGACACGCCAGAGTTGGCTTCTGACAGTGAAGAGTCTGAGGAGGAGCATGAGATTCCGGCTTTCTCTGGTTCGAAGTTTCGGTTCAAGTGGACCAAGGAGGCAGATGAGGTCGTCGAAGACCAGCGTGCTAAAGATGGCGGTTCCTGCGATACCTGGAGCCCAAAGCTTCGCTGGGATGCAAGCGAATTGGACAAGCCTATTATGGCGACTTCATACTTGAAATATTTCTTGCTCTTCTTTCCTGTTCTACTGCTGCCTGCGTGGGTTTCTATGCTGCAGAGCAGTGGCAACGCGCGCTATGGAGACGCTTTTCTTTCTGGCAAGCGCAGTCTCAGCGTTGGCTTGTTTCTTGTGTGGCTTGGCATTTGGATCTTTATGCTTCTTAACCCTGGCCTCCATCCAGCGACACGAGTACTGGAATACAGAACCTGACCCAGACGGCATTCTTCCATCACACGACCTCAAAGCCTTGACCTCACTGAGTCGACACGATTTCGACCATATTTTGTCGGTATTCTCTCTACCGCAATATACAACTGGATCGCCTTTTGTTGGGGCTCACTCGTCTGATGCCTGCGGTGCGCCAGAGGATACACCCCGTACGGATCCTTTATCTTTCATCCGCCGTTTTTTTGACGCTTGTAATGAGCGGTGGGATCGCGTTTTCAAAGCAGGCACGTTCCTATGCTTGGATGAAAGTATGTTCAAATGGTTAGGTCGCTTTAGAATGCCTGGATGGATGAAAGTGGGCCGCAAACCTGACTCGATCGGTCATGAACTAAAGACGCTCGCCTGTGCTGCTTCTAAGATTCTTTTTCGTTTCGAGTTGCAAGAGGGGAAAGTGCCAGACAATGATAAGAAGTATGTCATGGAATTTGGTGCAACCACTGCACTGACTTTACGTATGCTTGAGGCTTACAAGTCTGAAGGTTTTATTTTGATAGCTGACTCGTGGTTTGGATCTGTGAAAGCCTGCCTATTGCTACTTTCGTGGGGTATTTACAGCATTCTTAACGTGAAAACCGCTCATAAGTTCTTTCCCAAAAAACGGTTACTGAAGGAGTTGCAGAGTAAGGGCAAGGGCGAACACGTTTGCTATCCTACGTCTGTAAAGGTACTAACGTCTCGACCGGCGAAGACTGTATTCGCAGTCGCTCATAAAGGGCCTGGCAATATGAATGCCAAGCATAAAAAGTCGACTGGTTGGGGGAAGGATGCGTGTGGGGTGCCGTTACTTTTAGTGTCCTCAGTTGGCACCACTTTGCCAGGCATAGACCGCCACTACAGATCGCACATTCCAGACGCAAACGTTCCTGGTATGTTGAAGATAACCAATAAGAGTGTTTCTCAGCCAGTCATTGTAGCCTTATGGCGACAAATATTTCACATCATTGACGGCCTGAACAGACAGAGGACGGGCACTGTTGCGATGCATGATGTTTGGAGGACCCAGAGTTGGGAACACAGAGACTTTGGTGAAATGCTGATGATCATCTTGGTGAACGCTTTGAATTGCTGGAAGTTCTTTGACGTGGCTGGGAAGGCTATGCAAGCTGCCTATCTCGCGGGCAAAAAGGTTCAACCTCAGCAACACTTTTTTTCCAAACTGTGCAACGAGCTTTTTAATAATCCCTATTTAAAATCTGGTGAGAAACAGTGCAGCCAGGGCGAAGGGTGTGCTCCTGCTAACACCTCGCCCTCCACAGCTGGTACGCCATCGCAAGGGAGGAACAGCAACGTCGGGAGTGCTCCCACTCCACGAAATATTCACGTGCCTGTGAATACCGCTGGCCAGAGTAATATTTCTGGAGCCAGTGTTTCTGAGATAATGCAGCACCACTGCACGCCACAGCCTCTCCCCAAGGGTGTTCAAGCCAAGTGTGGTGTTCCTGGCTGCAAGTCAGTCACCGTGACGAAGGGACAGGTAACTGAAGCTCCTTTCAAAACGTCGGTGAAGTGTGGCAGGTGCCACCTTGTGACTCATGATAACCGCGCTGTGCCCGCGTTTATCTGCAATCCTTTATCAGGGAGGACTTGCTGGTTCCAGCATGTGGCTCACGCTCGGGAGCATGGCCACGCACACGTGCCCAAGTGCCGTAAGATATTTTGCAAGACTGAAAACTATTCAGAACTCTCCGAGGAACAGCAGCAGCAGATGGTTGGGGTGCGCCCTGTTCAGAAGCGCAAGCGTGGGCGCCCAACTGGGTCCAGCAAGAAGCAGAAAATTGCTAACGCGGACTAAGTGTCGACGATAGCCTTCTTGTCTTTGTACATTATTACTTTTTATATTCGAATATTATCCAAGAGACACCACATAAGTGGATGTAATGCTTTATAGCTCACACAGTTCTCAATACAGCTCAAGATATAAAGGTTTGGGTTTGGGTTTATGCATACTATATCGTGTCATAATATAGGTGTTTTTTTCTGGTGCGGTTGTGGCATGAAAACTATGAAACAAGTATATTATAACGTGGATTTGCCCCACAAGCGTTTAGGACATGACAGTAAACCTACATATCGATTTTTTAAGACCCTAAACCGTCATAACTATTTTTGGTTTTGGTTGAAGTCAGTGTTTTCCATATAGTCGCCGCATACGAAGGCCGATTTGCGTTTTGAGCATACCACTTGAAACGTATTTCAAAGGCGCACCGTACTGCATTGTTCAAAATTGAGCATCGAGTGAAAATGCGATGTCACCAATGAATGTATATCTCACGCATTGCGGCGCTGAATGCGTATCCACTGCCCCGTGTAAACCCTAATCATGACCCTAGCATGTTTTGCATAACGCCTAGCTATGTGTTGAAGATGTAACATGACCTAAATAGGGTTGAACATGCGTATTTATACGCGCAAACCATAACCGTGTGTTGCGTCAAACGATTTTTACACTCTTCATCGTTTGATCTTGGAAGCATGCGACAGTTTTGAGAGACATTGGGCACGCAGTTTGATGCGCAAAAGGGAGACCTTTTCAAAACTGTTTTCAAAAGCATTTTTGGATTTTAGACGGCTTCGCAAATCAATTTTAGGTACCCTTGGGTCATATATGACCCAGGAAACGGTTTAGGTTAACATGCGTAAAAAGTTGTGGTACCTGGGCTCTACATATGGAACTTTCGTATGAAACCGCTCCGGATTTTTCACCAAAACATGCTCAAAGGCCAATTTATCATACCCTTGGGCGTTATCGAATCCCAAGACGAGCGTTAAAGACATTCAAATGGCACAACGCATGACAAACACTTAGAATACATCCCAATAATGAAATGTGACATTATGCATGCCACCCCATGGCCACCTAGAGTGCCCTTTCAAGTCACCGCGTGCTTGGTACTTGTGATAGTACCAAAAATTTTAATTAATTTTATGGCATTACACCCCCCAAAAGTACACCGCGCATACACATACCTAAAGTTGATCATAGTAAATTTCAGCATCAACAATAATTCAAAAGGGTCCCAAATGATTTTTTGAAACCTTAATGGGGCTCGTACACCCCCTCTAGTGCCCGTAGTAAAGCATACAATTTGGTACTTGTGACAGTACCAGACCACCGGGCAGTAGCCAATACACTGCTTAGATGAGTTCACCGCAGACCACCACTATCTCAGCCACTATCGGGGTTCACAGTTCACTTTGTCCCACTGCTGACATGAGGTCGCGAAGCTCGGGTATCTGATGCAGAAAACGGCCCAATATACCCCCGCGTGATCATACCTTCATACGGGCAGCGCAGCGTACGCTCCAAGTCTTGAACACATAACCGCCATATTCCCATAGCCCCGCCATATTCCTCCATTCCGACACAGCGATGGCTTTGCATTGGTGTCGGTGTGTCCGCTGCCAGTTTCCGCGCTGACACTCAGGTGAACAGTACACACGCGAAAGGCACCCTCCGCATTGACGGACGCCTTTCCCAATCAGGACACGGCGACATACGGAACAAGGCTCTTGTCTCTTCGGCAGGGATTTCGGGGGAATCGGTTGACAGTATTCCGCAAAGTGAGCATGGATGTAGATTATTGTTCTCCAACACTCGTGGCCGTGTGAGTACTGGCGCGGAAAACTGGTGGATTCGCTTTGCCCGCGGTTTTGAAACGATGAAGCGTAGATACCTTCCGCTGCACGTATGCATACCACACGATTGGCATAGTCAGGTCTGCCGTATTTGGGAATTTTTTGAGTGGTACGCATCTGCCGAAATATGCACTCCGGCGCGAACTGTGATACATTGTATCCAGTGCATTTCATGAGAGGTTCGATGGGATTCTCAGGACACCATGCCTCCACCATGATATCTCCACGCGCAGGATCCCCTGTCGCAGAATACTTGTCTTGCACATACACAAACGCCATCAACGTCTCGCCCGGCCGGTCATTGGTCACCCAGCTTTTCCTCCACCATCCGCGACGCAACTGACCTTCCACGACAACATTGCCTGATTGGAGCGACTCCACCCGCCATTGGACGACACGGTGGAACATGGTTCGCACGGCGGTAACCACCAGCGCCAAGAAAAGGGCACGCGAAGAAAACGGTCGTGGATCATAGCGCAGTTCCGGGCACTTTAGCGAACCGAACATCGCACATGCATCGCTTTCGGGCTCCCATTGCCTTTGTGCAGTTTCCGGCACATCCAGGAGAAACATCTCTGCATTCCCTTGGGGACGTGCACCCTCCAACAGCGAGCCCCAGGATGCATCCGGGCCGTACAGGCAATGCCCGTGAAACGTGAACTCAAAGGAGTACGATTCGGCTCCCTCCACATTTTGACGCATGCGGCGGACATAGCAGAACGCCCGACATCGGTACCGCAAAAATTCAGTCATGTCCACCCAAGAGTCGAGCGTGTCGTACGCATTCGCACACGCGGATCGCAGCGGTTCGTGCGGCAGACCGGTTAACGTGCCTGCAACCTAAAACACCGCACAATCGGTTTTCAATACACTTTATTGCCAAAAGTATTACTCATCTGGAAGTTTTAGGTGCCTCCATAATGTACCTTTAATAATTGGAGCAATAAACGGACAAGTAGTGGTGCGCGCTCACGTGAGGTCTACAAGTGTACCGGCGGGCACGGGCGGAATCCACTCAACGACAATGCCGTACCCTTGCAAATCGACAAGCCTTTACAGGCAGCACGGACTACCCCTTCGCCTAAATAGGTCTACATGAGTCCCGCCGCGCGAAAGTCTCAACACTAGAACCGTGCTGTGTACTCGTTCCGCATAAACCGTCAGGGTGTAGTTCACCAAATAGCCCCAGTGACACCGGTGTTGGTCACACAAATATTTTTTTTGTTGAGGAGTAATGCCCGCCTGGGTTGAACACCAACCCACAGAGTTGGCCATCTTGGCCACTGTTCCCTGCAAGGCCTGCGCACGTTACTTGCCGCTAGTTGCCGCAGCCAGAGACCATATGAAACACTTGCCATCGCCAGGGACGCGTACAATATGCCATGTTCGGAGACAGCGCCCCTACAAAAACACGCAAACAGTCATGGCCAGGGAGGTTCACAGAGTTCGCGTGCGCAGTGCAGGCATCCGTGACCGGCAGGCAGGACAGGTGCGTTGCAATACAAGTATCGATCACGGAAATCATCACGACCAAATCACTGCACCGTATTTCGCGAGTACACAAAATACACCAATTCCCAAAGAAGCTCATTTTGGCTTTATACATAAAAAGTGTATACAAATTGTATCACATATCGTGTTCTGCCTCACTAATCAAGAGTGTTATTAGCTGTTGCCAATTAGCTGTTGCCTCGTTATTAACACTATCACAATTCCAATTTGTCATAAAAGCTAGGTGATCCTCAATGGTCCACCTCCAAGGTGCCGGCGGTTTGCGGGCCGTGCACTCCATCCTATGCCCAAACAGCGCTCTCCAATGCGCACGCTGCCAGACTATGTCACAGTAGCGTACTTGCCGGCATGGGCACCGCCTCCTGGTTCCACGAGGCAGCCTGGTCTTGCACAATGAGCATCGGCCAATCCGAAGTGCGGTGGCACGCCAAGCTGAGAACGCCGCACACTTGGCGTTCACTGCATCTACTTGAACGCCAAGCTCCGCGTAGGTCAAGAGACGGCTGACAGGAAGGAGAGGGGAGTCATCTGAAATGGAGGGGGCATCTGTAAGCTCTCGGTGAAGTTGCGTCCCAAAAAACGATTGGAAGACGTTGGTGAAGTGTAACCGAGGGTGACCCCACGGACCGTGAACAAGCACAACCTCCCCCCACCAACCATGGCAACCGCTGCCGTCGAGGGGCGTGGCATATACACGAAGTCGTAGCAGGCCCCGTAGGCCGTAGGGGTGTCCCAATTGGGGCACAGACCAGCCGCTCCGCGGCCACCCTGCAAACTCGAAAAAGTTGGCGGAGGGGGTCAGCGGACAGTCCCCGGCCTTCACGAATAGAGCGTGATGAAGATGTTGATCACCAAAGACGTCCAGCAGCAAGCTTTGCGCGTGCAACGCAAAGGAGTCCGCCGAGCTCTCAGGCCATAACCCACCAGCAAGACGGCGTTGCTCAAGCGTCCAGATTTTCAAGAGAGACCACCGCTCCAAGCCAACCTGGCTGCAATACGCGTGACGAGGTGTGGATGTTACCTGCGGCAAAAGGCATGGTACGCAGGTTTTCAGAAGTGAAAAAACCAACCATCTGCATTCGACTGGTTCGATCGCTGTGATTTATCGCATGCCAGGAAGGCAGCATTGCAGCCGCAATGCAGGCATCAGGCGGCAACATATGAACATCATCCAATACCCTATACGAGCACATCAGCGACGAACCTACCTCCTAGGTTGGCATCCATAGGCGCTTATTGCTTTCCCCGACGGACTAACTTGCCATCGGTAGCCGCCTCGGAGGCCACAAAAAGACGGGCAAGGCTAGCGGCGGTTGGCCGTTTCCCGGGCTCGCGGTGCGCGCAGTCCATAACTGGGTTCCAGATTGCACGGCTGACACAGTTAGTGCTTGACCGCTTCCCCAGGATGTCATGCACAGTCGCTTTGGTGGCATCATCATTAACTCTCCTCAGGGCGTCTTCTGAATCTCGAATCAAGATGCGCACGAGGATCGGGGCAATCGCCCACATGTCGGTTGCAGATGTCGGTCCTCCATGACTGTACTCCGGCGCATACACTGATCCAGGCTTCTGATGTGCATCTGCGGGCGTTCCAGAGGTCCATCGGTGCCTTCGGTAGTGATCTTCAGGCAGCCCTTCCTTATGCTGCCGCCTTGATAACCCGAAGTCGATGATGACCAAGCTGTCGGGCCTCGTCGGGGAAAGCACCATGTTTGTTGCCCGGACGTCCCCGTGGGAGATACCGGCTGCATGCAGCGCAGCAAAGCCTGTCAAGATTCTGGTGCACAGGTCTCTCTTGAAGGTCATGGTAACAGCCACGGGCGGTTGTGCCAGGAAGGCGTCCAGGGAGATGCCGTGGTCCATGGAAAGTAAGAACGGTGCACATGCGGGACGTTCTCGTTCGCCAAGCTGGCGCAAACCGAAGTGGAGTATGGGCGACACGTACTGCGGAGCTGAATTCGAGGCGAGGGTCGTCATGTATAGTTCCCGAGCAAACTCGGAAAAGCGGGTTGACGCGCTTGGCCAGTGCTTTAGACTGAACTCTTTGTACACCAGAGGAACTGTGCCGTTGAGGGTGCAACCGACTCTGGTTGACGCGAAACCGCCGTCGCATTTTTTCGCCGGACCTAAGGGATTTGAGAACGTGACCATATTGTAGGAGACTTCACCCAGGTTGCAGTTCTGCGCCAGAGTGCGCACGATATCCGGGCCGTAACGCCAGGCGGTTGTGCGTGGGTGACGACTGTTCTCGGACGTGAGCTGGGAGTAGTACTCCGAGCAACCACCCACGAATATGGGAAGCGGTGCTTGTGGAAGGGGTTTCTCCTCCTCGACAGAAGCTTCAAGTGCAGTATGTGCCCTTTTCAACTTCACTATTTTTTCTTAAGACGCTTGGACTTGTTGTTACGGCTGCGGGTTTTGCGTTTCTTGGTCTTGCAAAAGGTGCAGCCACGGCCCTCCCCTATCAGACCTAGTATTAGGTTTAATGATGTTACACACATACCACACGCCACAACCCACATGCGCCCACGGTCTGCCGCACCGGCCCGAAACAACCACATACATTCTACCGGCCACACCCCCTTTTTATGGTCGCGTGTCACAGGAGCTGTCCTCACACCGCAGCATATATATTCCGTGTGCCCTACCCACATGCGCCCACGGTCCGCCGCACCAACCCGAAACAACCACATACATCCTACCGGCCACACCCCCTTAATATGGTCGCGTGTCAGAGGAGCTGTCCTCACACCGCACCATATATATTCCGTGTGCCCAACCCACATGCGCCCACGGTCCACCGCACCGACCCGAAACAAACACACACTTCTACATCCTACCGGCCACACCCCCTTGTTATGGTCGCGTGTCAGAGGATTTGTCCTCACACCGCACCATAGATATTCGGTGTGCCCAACCACATGCGCCCACGGTCCACCGCACCGACCCAAAACAAACACACACATCTACATCCTACCGGCCACACCCCCTTGTTATGGTCGCGTGTCAGAGGAGCTGTCCTCACACCGCACCATATATATTCGTGTGCCCAACCCACATGCGCCCACGGTCCACCGCACCGACCCGAAACAACACATACATCCTACCGGCCACACCCCCTTAATATGGTCGCGTGTCAGAGGAGCTGTCCTCACACCTGCACCATAGATATTCGGTGTGCCCAACCCACATGCGCCCACCGTCCACCGCACCAAACCGAAACAACCACATACATCCTACCGGCCACACCCCCTTATTATGGTCGCGTGTCAGAGGAGCTGTCCTCACACCGCACCATAGATATTCGGTGTGCCCAACCCACATGCGCCCACCGTCCACCGCACCAAACCGAAACAACCACATACATCCTACCGGCCACACCCCCTTATTATGGTCGCGTGTCAGAGGAGCTGTCCTCACACCGCACCATATATATTCGTGTGCCCAACCCACATGCGCCCACGGTCCACCGCACCGACCCGAAACAAACACATACATCCTACCGGCCACACCCCCTTAATATGGTCGCGTGTCAGAGGAGCTGTCCTCACACCGCACCATATATATTCCGTGTGCCCAACCCACATGCGCCCACGGTCCACCGCACCGACCCAAAACAACACATACATCCTACCGGCCACACCCCCTTGTTATGGTCGCGTGTCAGAGGATTTGTCCTCACACCGCACCATAGATATTCGGTGTGCCCAACCCACATGCGCCCACGGTCCACCGCACCGACCCAAAACAACACACATACATCCTACCGGCCACACCCCCTTGTTATGGTCGCGTGTCAGAGGATTTGTCCTCACACCGCACCATAGATATTCGGTGTGCCCAACCCACATGCGCCCACCGTCCACCGCACCAAACCGAAACAACCACATACATCCTACCGGCCACACCCCCTTATTATGGTCGCGTGTCAGAGGAGCTGTCCTCACACCGCACCATATATATTCGACTTGCCCAACCCACATGCGCCCACGGTCTGCCGCGCCGACCCAAAACAAACACATACATCCTACCGGCCACACCCCCTTTTTATGGTCGCGTGTTAGAGGAGTTGTCCTCACACCGCACCATACATATTCAATGTGCCCTACCCATTTACGCCCACGGTCTGCCGCACCGACCCAAAACAACCGCATAGATCCTACCGGCCACACCCCCTTATGGTCGCGTGTCAGAGGAGTTGTCCTCACACCGCACCATACATATTCAATGTGCCCTACCCATTTACGCCCACGGTCTGCCGCACCAACCCGAAACAACCTCAAAAATTCCAGCTACCACACCCCGTTTCAACCGAGCCACGGGTCCGGGGGCGCGCCTCGAGCCTTGAATAACAAGGACACGCGCACGCCTCTCCTAACCCACCGGCTGGGATCCTCAACTACCCCGACCGAAAATGCATTGATGACGAGTAGCCACGGGTACAGGGGGCGCGCAGCGAGCCTTGAATCAGGCCACGCGCACGCCGCTCCCGACCCACCGGCACCTCGTCGAGAGCCACGCTTGTACCCACGTCTCTTTTTTCCGACGGCGGACCGTATTTTAAGATAAGCAAGCAGGTTCATAAAGCAAATCACAAAGCCACAGAAAACTCACCGTCGGTTCTGCAGGCTCTTCAGGAGCGCCGCCTTCTTCACCCGCGGGCTCCTCGTTGACGTCCATATTCAGGTCCAACGCGGCTGCTGCACCGGCTTGGGCAGCTTGCCCCACAACCTGCACACCCGATAACCCGACTGTGTGTGTGGGGGGGAAACAAACGCAAAACACGCCCAACGAAAAACGTCGGTCTAAGACCATGATGTTTCACAAAATTTAAACTGAAGCTCGCACCGGTGGATCTCCCCCGTTCCCGCCGTTGGAGCGTTCCGCCGCAGCAAGGAGTCTTGCTGCGCGATTGCTGCCAGACGCACGTACGGGAGGAGAAGACGCCATGTTTATTATATATTCAAACTTCAAAATTTCTACTAGGGCGGAAAGGGAAGGTGGTAAAAAAACCTTCTCTTTCGAAAGAAAGAATAAGCCCCGCCCGCCGCAGTTTAAACCCTCGCCTGATTTGAAATCGAGCGTTCCAAGTATTTATAATTTTACAGTATATATGTCACATGCGTGGGTATGATGACGATCGCGATCTTGATTGGACTATACCACTGACAGGCTTTCCCCATTCACGACATTCCCTGACATATATGTATAGTGCACGCGAGCCTTCGCGAATCAGGTTGCCACAAACTTTTATACCTCGACTGATTCAGTGTATATAATTACTCATCGTCGACTGCCAGACAAATCTTTGGCCTTTTACAAACCCAGCCTCTTCGAGTCATATCTCCTGGCATCGCGCCAGTCATTCTGGGGCTCTCGCGTGAACCCTGGGGCATCCTGAAGCGAGCTTGCTTGGTGACATTCCTATGTCATCGGGTGTATAATTCTACCGATTTATACCGACTTAAGCAAACTTAAGCAAACTTAAGAAAACTTAAGAAAACTTAAGCAAACTTAAGCAAAAACCTTGTTCTAGTGCGTTCTCGCCTGAGCGAAGAGATACCACTGTCACGGTCCTGGATGGACCAGATGTATGGCACGGCTGTTATTGAACTGTAACAGCAACGCGCAAGAGTTTGGTGGGTATGAGTGCAGCAATCTGGGGACCAAAAGTGCCTGCTTGAGCCCAATGCTCCTCATATACTCTAGTGCTCTCACGCGTCGCACGCGTTACCACCATCGGGTTGTGAACCCGAGAGCAGGGCGTGGTATCGAAGTGTTTTTGGCGTATTGATATTTTTTCGATATTTCAAAAATCATATTGATCAATATCAATATATCGGCTCAGGGTATCGATCAATATCAATATATTCTAGCCGTATATCAATAAATATCAATATTCCAAGGTTGAATATCAATCAATATCAATATTCTAAGGATGAATATCAATCAATATCAATATTCTAAAGGTGAATATCAATCAATAGCAATATGTTAACCGTTCACACAATATATGGATCGATATATTGATACTGCCAATTACTGAACAGGCCCCTGGCAAAACAATACATCTTCTGCGCCCCGTAATGGGCGCTTGCCACGACCGCGTTTGCCCATGATGGGTATGAGGAGTAGGTGCTGGTCACGAGGCCCATTAAAAAAATTAAATATGTGTATCCTACGAGACCATAAGAGGTAAGGACCAGTCATGGGAAGCGAAACGGCAATCGCAGAATCGATGGGGGGGTGGGGGGGTGGATAAATGACCAATAATAGGCAGCAAAACAGCTATCTCGGGATCGAAGCAAAAATTTGCCACCCTGTCAACGCTCCCGTTCAATATATCAATATATCGATATGGCGATTTCTCGCCGTCATATTGATCAATATCAATATCTGCCGTCTTAGTATTGATCACTATCGACATTTCCATTCACGATATTGATCAATAACGATATTTTCGCCCGTCCGATCGATCAATATTCAATATTTCGATATGCACAAAAATTAATATCAATCGATACAGTAATCACTCACCGTTAAGAACACCCGACGATAAGAAAGTAGCCAGCTCGGGGGGTACCCAAGTTGGTGAATATCGTTGGTTTTTTTGAAGGTCATGGCACCTAGGTTGGCCAAAACGTCACCCCCCCCCACGATTAAACTTACGTTTAAACGTATTTGGGGGGGGTCACGATTAAACTTTGCCGATTATTGCATATTCATAGTGGTGGGAACTGGACAGGCGATAGAACCCTTATATATGGTCATTTGTTTGACTTTTATTATAGCATTTTATAAGCATTACAAGGTATCCAGGTGCCTCTCCCCGTTGATGCACATTGCTAACGAGTAAAGAACCTAGTACCTAGACATCAACACAACATCATGTCAAGACAGAAGACACACTTTGTTACGGTATGTATTTGAAGTGTAGCAGGAGTCTAGCTAGGAGCGTGCGCTAGATAATTGTGCAGAGTGCACACAACACTTGGCAACGCTTCCTGGCTTCACGAAACCGTGTCACCCGTTCTGCCTTCTCCTCGGAGTTAGCCTCGGCATACGATGGAGACGCGATAAGGCCAAGACATATGTCGATTCCCCCGTTGCGCTGGGCAGCAATATGACAACGAATTCTTTGTGTGTGAGCAACGATGACCCTATTGCAGTGCAAACATTTACAGAGTCGAGGAGTCTGCGGCTTGCGCGTTGCCCGCCATGTCGCGGAATGCCGATCAAAGGCAAGAATTCCATATTTGAACAATCGGAGGACCTCAATTATGTCATATTGATTATCGATCCGGTGACATGACATCCTTAAGTATGTAACGTCGCCTTAAGTATGTAACGTCGCCTTAAGTATGTAACGTCAGACCCCCCACGATTAAACGTCCGTTTAAACGGATTTGGGGGGGGCACGATAAAACTTCGCCCACGTTTTGGCCAACCTAGCATGGCACGGACCAAAATAAGAAATATTGGTGCCGCCGGCCTAAGATATGATTCTCCATTTCTTATAGCTAAGAAAACGATTGGGCAGTTGATGTTGAGAGGCGGGTTGTACGACGGCGGCATTCTTACGCGAACTTTTGACTTGCTTAGCTAGGAACGATGCCCTTCAGGTTCTAGATAATGTTGTCTCGAAATAATTTCGTCATCAAAATCCTGCTTAAGATCCTTAAGGCTGTGCACATTTCTGAGGGTCCATCGTTCGAAAAGTGATAATTTTAAGAAAATGTCCGGCTAGGTGCGTGTCCATGTGGATGGCTAAGAAATGCCCAGCGAGTGAAGAGATCGCGGTCCACTATTCATAGCGTTTTCAGACGCCGGCCCGGCGGGGGCGGGGGGTACCCAAGTTGGTGAATATCGCTGGCTGGCCCCATATCTCCTGTTTTCTTAAAGGTGGGTGATTACTGTATCAATATTTCGATATATCGATATATCGAAATATCGAAATATCGAAAGATCGATACCACGCCTTGCCCGAGAGCACTAGGTGAACTTGACGCATCGGCTAGACGGTATAGCCATTGATGCTCGCATGTTGTTAAGTGCATGCTGGAAGCGAAGATGCGTCTTGACAGAACGATTCAGTTCGTTCTTTTAAAGATGTATCTTGCTTCGCCATCTCGATGCCATATACTTGGCCTCTCGATGACAGATGTCACTCACCTTAGGTGGATAACCGACATTCTGACTGTACATGTCATAGTCGACCGTACTGACAATACTTGACGACTGTATGTCATTATGACACATGACATGACATGACATGACATGTATGACATGTATGACAGGTATGGCATGTATGATACATATGTCATCGGTCATATCCTTGACAAAAGATGAGGCATTTCGGCGCATGTTCCTCCGCATTGTGCGCCTATTCTTGCGTGGGCAAGCAATGCGCGCCACTGCCACAATACCCTTTACCCAACGCAATATTACGGAAGTTCATGACGCGTTCATGGACGTATGCAATAGAAAATATGAAAGTTCTATACAGTAATCACTCACCTTTAAGAAAACCGTAAATTCCAATTCGCCACCTTTTCTCATCAACTTGGGTACCCCCGCCAAGACCCCCATTTTCTTAGCTTAACACCTGTATTCTCTTATTTCTTAACACTGTCGAGAGGAAAGCCACTCAGCTTTTCTCATCAACTTAACCAGAAAAAAAAAAAAGCTGGCTGGTTCCTTAACGTCGGAGTTCCTTAAAGGTGAGTGATTACTGTATGTTACCTTTCATTTTCTCCAAATATCGTGCATTTCGGAGCATTCCTCCGCCTTCTACGCCCAATCTTGTGTGAGGAAGTAGATAGAGCACCGCTCTGCCACAATACCACACACCCCTCGCAATATTGCGAAAGTTAATGCCGGTTCATGACCGTATGCAAAAAGAAATATGAATGTGCTTACGGTAACCTTCAAGATGCGCCAAAGATGAGGCATTTCGGCGCATTTCTCCGCCTTGTGCGCCTACTCTTATATGGGTAAGTAATGCGTCAAACAGCGCCAAACCAAGGGGGGGGTATCGGCTGGTACGAGGCACTATTAGTTGTTTCCGATAACCACCAAACACTAATTAGTTGATATTGATAATAAAATCTGGCTATTAGTCAATACCGATAATCTCAATAAGTTATCAGCCAATACCAATAATCACTGCCAGGCTATTAGTTGATAGCAATACTCGGATATGCCTAGAAAAATGTATAAGTTAATACCAATAAACTGATATACTAATATATCGGATGGTTTTAGACACCGGTCCAATAATTTCTAGCTATTGCTGTCTACAACTTTCTAACTAGTGACTGCTATCGCAACCACTTTTCACCAATCAAGAGTTAGCACTCTTGACTATCACACTACACACCTAGTTCATCGCAGCCATCAAGGAGTGCTCGCTATTGTGCCTTCCTTCAGACTTTTCCTTGCGACCAGAACCACGTCCGTGTGATTGCTCTTTCTGCGCTTTGGACCTCGGGATTGACCCATAATGGTAATCCGACTATTAGTTGAAAATAGTTGAAAAATAGTTGGACATATTAGTCATGGAGGCTGGCACGGGCCATCTTATTCTTACATATGCGTCGAAGTTCGAATTCTGCTATTCTGGATCCTCATGGATCGAGCCTTTCGAACCATGTCGATGACCACTTTCTGTTCGCATTGGAGAGGCTATAGGCGGACGAATGAAACCATGACCCTATGTAACCAAAGGATCGATTCCTGCCGATATTCAAATATTCCGATATGTTACCCAGAATGTATATAATAAGCTAATAGTAATACGTGCTGACACGATGGCATCAATCAATATCGATATTACGTAAAGAGGTATTAGTTGATATTGATATTCCGATAACGGGAAAAAATGGTATCGACTAATAGGAATATTGCCGATATATCGATATATCGGTTATCGGAGATATCGACGATACCCTGCCTTGCGCCAAACCCTGCTCAGCCAAGGACAAATATGCAAGTTCATGGAGGTTTAAGGTGTCGTGAGTGATAAAATATGAAATTTCAGAGGTGTACCTTTTCGATTTGCCGGAGATTTGGCTCGATTCCGCAAAGTATCGAACTAGAAATGCTTTCGTGAAGTTTGGGTTGCGAACGCCTAAATCAAACAAAAACCTATTCAGCCCAACAGTTTGCAAGAACAAGAAGGCGCGAGGAGATGATCCTGAAATAAAGAGTAATATATGTATACCTTAGGACTCATTTTGACTCCTCTTTTCCCTTGCTTCGCTGATTAGAGATTAGGCCGTGTGTAAGCAACGCATGAAATGTAGAAGAACGCGCGCTCGAAAGCGCTTTTGGGGAAAGCGGTAGGCACAATCCTATGAGATGTCACAGTGCTTTACGAGTTTATATGCCTGATATGAGCACAAAGTAAACATTTTTCATATTGTCGCTCTTTGCAGTATAATCCTGAAGCGATGATATTCACGGAGACACGGTCCCCCAGGGAGGGAGCCACGGTCTTTCTGTCACCCCTCGACCCAAGGTGCCAGGTCAGCTCCGTCATCGGTGGTGGGGAAAATAAAACCCCTGTATTTTATTTTCATGCATCTTAGACTGTGAGACCACCCGAGCATCTCGTCCCAGCTTCACAGAGTTTGTGGAGACTGATGATAACACGCGTATATCCCACCGTAGTCGAATATACCCACCGTTATTTCACCGTATAAGGGCAAATCTTCGGCGGTTATGACTACCTTGGAAATGGGACATAAAGCGGCCAACACCGTCCCTGGATTTTCAGGAACATGGATACTTCCGCTGTCTCCCAAAAACCAAAAAAGATGGTTTGATAAAGGCTTTAAACTTGTTTTCAGATTCCCGCATAACACTATTCCATTTATCCCACATGGTTATTGGACGGGTGACGACCCCTACGTTCTTCCAGGTGGCGGATGCTATAAGGATGACTTTTCGGATGTCGTTATCATAGCTATAGACAGTGCACCCAGTGATACTCAACCAGCCTTTGACTGGAGGCCTACACAGAAAAAGATTGCCAGATGGTTCCTCAATGTCCTTCCTAAGTCCAGAGTCACGGAGAAGAGGCTAGAATACACAGGAGTCAGCCCTGATATTTGGAATGAAGTTCTGAACGAAAGCGACAAAGTACTTCCTTCTTCGCTGTGCCCATGGCCCACTCAAGACCCTCCCTATCATCAGAATGATGCTAAGCATTATTATGGTGGTCACCATGACACGACAATCACCAATGCAAATTCCAAGCCCTTCATAAGCACCGTGAAATGGCCCAAAGTACTTACACTTATGGGGTACCTCCCTCCCCTCTTTGGTACTGTCCTCAACACGATAGGTGTTCCCCGTGGCAAGATTAAACCTCTCCTTAAAAAACTTTCAAGAATCTGTAGGCAACACACCAAAAACAGGCGAGACGTGTTTCTGTTAAACACCGCCACCACCTCGAACACTAACCCGCATACAGTTGACATCTTGAGCAGTGAGACCATGACAGAAACAGAAGCTGTGCAGCAATCAAACGACTTTCTTCAAACCCTCCTGCAATAATTTTCAAAAGTCTTGCAATATAAGATGTTTCTCTGTCCCCTAGCACCCCCCTCCCCTCCCCCACCCCCCCTCCCCCGCCCACCCCGACCCCCTTCCTCAACGTCTCCAAATACCCCCTTAATTCTTCGACTTCCCTCCCCACCGCTCAGTTTCAGCCACCCCTCCACTCACCCGGCCATGGCTGCTTCTCCATCCTCTAGAGTTTTTTGCTTAGCACCTAGCTTTTTTCTCTAGATGTCACCCTGCTGAAAAGTGGGGTGAGCCCCTTTGTGGGCGCGCTATAGCAAAGGGAGTAGCCCCTGGTGTTTTCACTAGCCTGCTTTGCAGGGTTACCGCACTCTCAGGACTTTGTCCCCTTTGCTAGCGTAAATGTTTTATTATTATTATTATTCACCGTCTCTGTTAGATATTCAACCGTAAAAAATGCTTCAGCACAGTGAAAATGCTTTCGGCTCTGGGGGAAAAGGTAGCGAATTTCACCCCAAAACACGAATGGCACCTGCTCTTCATTCGTTCATTGCTATCCGTTGAATCGCGCGATCGGAGCCAGGCCTATTCTATAGCTATACAATGGTCACCGGCGACCGGGTGGGATAGAAAGCTTAACCGCTTTTATCCCACCAGAATACAACCGGTAGCCACAGTTATTGCATTTTACTCCACTCCTCAGATTCGGTCCGGATAACGAGGACAAACCGACGAAATTCGAACGCTGCATTTTCGGTAGGGAAGGAGGCTTACAGTTTGGCTCTGGCCCACATTTTTTTTTTAAATTGACCCAATTTTTTTTTTGAAATTTTTCCTAAAGTCACCTAAATTTTTCCTCCCTTTTTGAAAAGGCCCCTAAAATTTTCCTATTTTTTTTCTTCAATAATTAGCCGATCTCGCGGGCCCCATACACGCCCAAACCGGTTCGCTGAGACGCGGAGACGCTTGCCCTAGGCCCCTATTTCTTTTACAATCACCCAAATTGGCCTAAGAACCTATTTCATACTAATTTGTTCAGCTTGGCAACCTTCACACGTGTAAAACCTATATGAAATATGATCGATAACAGGTTTCAAGACTAATTAAACCGGTTATGAGACTACGACACGCAATAGGTTTTGCTTAGCGGCATCACAATTGAGGTTTGGAGGGGCTACCTTGCTTGTCGTTGCCAACAAGGGCAACGGGAAACAAGGCAACCTTGGAATGTGAATCAAGGCATGGTATTAGTTGGTACAGGGGGTATCGATACTTTCTGATTATTTTGTTTTTGGTATCAAATGATTGTGATATCACGTAAATTGCATCAATCAATTGTGATAATGTCCCACCAATATCAATCAATTCTGATGATGCCTTGCCAATATAAATCAATTCGGACTCGGAAAGCGGATCGGCGTTTTTTGCAGTTATTCAACAACTTGCCACCAATGACGGAGTGGTTGAAGTGCGTGGTCATGCCTCTTAGCTTCTTGAACACATTTGACACCTCAAACACGGCCAAATATGGACCGGAATTCCGAGTCATGCCCGGGGAGATTTCGGGCAATCATATCAATTGATTCTGATTACCCTCCAAAGGTATCAATCGATTCCAATATTCTGATAGTGCAAAATTCAGTATCAATTGATTCTAATATTCTGATACTATCAATATATCAGAATATCAGAATATCAGTACCAACTGATACCATGCCTTGATGTGAATATGTGATCCGCTGATGCCTATCACAAATCCTATTATCAAGAACGAGTAAACAAGATATTCAGTCGAAGTAGATGGATTATCATTATTACGAGTGAAGTAATCACTGAATAAACATATTACAAGTTTGCAACCGCTTGTTGTACCTAAGCATCAAAGCTGCCTGCAGATAGTCAGCAAGGCAATTGTCCTGATCTTCACCAAACATCTCCTTCAGCAAAGAAAATACACGCTCACACGCACAGGAGTTCGGTGAGAAAGAAAAGCAAATCCTAGCTGCACTGCTCCATTTAGGAAGCTCCTTTGCATTCTGTGCCCACCAAGCCAAGACCGCTGAAGTAAAAGCAGAGACATCGGAGTGGTCACACTGAAAGCCGATAACTGCAACCTTGTATGTTGGCAGCTCGCCCTCAAGCTCACGAAGGAGCTTCCCGTAGTTGCCTCTGGCCAGGGGCGTGATCACGGACAACTGCTGAACCGAGCTACTGTCGATGCTTGGGTGACTTGCCACATACGAGGGGTCAAACAGTTGAATCACCCTGCAAAGTTCATATCCTTGACTGCAGTCATAGGAACGGTCACAGTTGCCAGTTAGACGATTCTCCAAATATATGAATGCTCCTACCAATTCCTGAACGGCATATTTGCGCATCTCTCCCCCATAAACCTCCAGCAAAGGGCACAACTCAGCATCCACCATCGTCTCCCTGTCACCATCCTCATACACAATGTGGTAAACTGGCTCGTCAGGGTCCTCCACATCTATCTTACTGATAGTTCTTGTAAAAGTTCCGTGCCCAGCGAACTCTTTGCGGACCTTCAGACCCAGAGCCGGCTGCGATGCTCTACGAATAACCGCGTCCACATTGGGGAGCAAACCGCGGTTGCCCTCATCCTCCTGCAAGCTGCGGCCAAACGCACGCAACGCCTCCACACGACGATACACAAGCAGGATCTCCAACCGATCCCCCTCCAGCTCATACGTTGTTCTCAAAAGCTGCAGCGTGCCATCATACCCCGCCGCAAATGAGACCTCCAACCGCAAGGGATCCTTAGCGTACACGCTCGCCATCTTCTTTGTCGTGGCATCCCCCACACCATCACTTTCCAACTGTGCAAGGAAAGAGGGCAACAAACCGAAGTTCAAACATATCTCGTTTTCAACCTCTTGGCGGCTCCACCATCTGATGTTAGAAAACCCAACAATTGCTTGGGAGGCGAGGGACTTCCAAAGTTGCTTCGCAGCGTTGTTGTTCTGTACCAAAGTGAGCCACGAAGTCATAAACTCACGTTTCTCCGGAAAGCCTACTCTATCGCCAGTGTTATTCAGGGTATGGCAAATGCACAACAGATCCACGGAGCTGGGAAATATCACGAGGAGGCGGTTCGTTGCAGTCCCATTCACCTTCACTGAATCTCGACCCCAACCAGTGATAGCGTCAAAGTCTAAGCCTAACTCGCGTGTGGCAACGTTAGACAACACAGTACTCAACGCTGTGTTGTCAGGGCTTGCGTTCAGGGTTACGAAATTAACCAGGCGTTGGATGATAGCGAAATCCTCCGAGCAAAATCTACCCACTGTATTTAAGGCCTCGCCAAGGCGGCGAGTTCCATCGAACATTAGAAATACACTTTCTCCACATAGCTCATGGCAAAGGGTGGCATACTCGAGAGATTCTATCTTCGTGACATACTGAGATAGATGCTCTGACCCTGTGAGCTTCACATCAGCGCGCTCAAGAAGAGGACGCAAATAGTCGCCTTTGCTGAGAGGAACTCCAGCGAACAAGAGGCTCTCTGTGACCCTGTATCGGTACAAATGTACTTCTGGGTCCAAGCTCGCTGACGCCTCATCCGCATGTTCTTGAAAATACTGTGTGAGAAGCTCGCGAACTTCGTCATCGTTTTGGCGCTGCGTGGCATGCTGTTTACACGCTGAAATATGTTTATTGCTGCTGACATGAGTTTTGAAAGATTGTTTCAGTATCGACAAAGTTTCCTTACAAGCCCCACAAAAAAGATGTCCGGCGGAGACACGCAAATACTGATTCGGGAATTCTTTGACGCGTTGAGTTGGCTTGATCTTGGGCTCCTTGGTGATGCGGATACCGCTAACTACACGACGCTGTCCACTAGGCGGTTGCTGGATTTGGCACAGTGACACCCGAAATATGTCACCTGCCTCATCCTAGAGTAGTCTGGGTGACCGTCACTCGTAGGCCGAAACCTAATCCCTGAACTTAAAGTCAGGTATATGTTTATCCCTTTTATCTTATCAATCCGACCGTTCTGATATCGAAACCCTATATTGGGGTATAACGACAAATAGATATATATCGGCCCTGTATATCTAGCAGGTTTTGGTTCGCACCATCGCTTTTACACTGCTTCTACTATGAGTGGCTAAACGCCGACGCTTGGGATGGAGTGAGCGGTCGCTAGGGAGGCACACGCGGTTCAGTGGTATGGCCTAGGCAGCTTGGTTGATTGAGCGGCTTCGCGGACGGTGCACTTGGGCGTTTTCCGAGTTGATTTTACGTTGGCTGGATTTTGCCGTACTTCTGGTCGATATCACACCGTTTGCGGTACCCGGGAATCCTTTAAGTCCACACGACTTCATCGAGTTCTTCGTCCTTATCCGCAAGTTTACGCTCTCGACGACCACCGCCCCTTGGCCGCCACCACCGCGACCGCTTCCCGATCACACCCGCTTGCTCCACCCCTACTGTCATTTCATCATGGTTGCCACCAGATCTACTTCGAGCGCTCCTCTGCGGAGGAGGAACCTAGCGACTATTTTCGACCAAGCTGCTGCCCGACATGCGGCCACTCCAGGGACTCCGACGGCGACCGTCCCTCCAGCGTCTGGACCACCTGCGGCATTCGTGGCAGCTGTCCGTACTCTGATCCGCACCAGGCACGACGAGAAGGCCGCCAAATTTGTCGCCAAGAAGTGCTTCGGTATGAAGGACGAGCGCTTCCATGGCAACGAGAAGAACGTGCACGTCATCTTTACCCGCATGGTGGCTGCTCTTCGCGAGGCTTTCGTGGCCGAGGACGAGCAGCTGGGCGACCTCTTTATACTCGACGACGCCGGCATCACGGTGCGAGAGGAGAGCAATCAGCTCCTCTTCTCCACCCTTGAGCTCCTCGTGCATCCTTCCAGTCCGGCTTCGGACTGGTTGGAGAGCTCTGCTCAGACGTTTCCCGCGGATGGGAAACGTGTTCTGCTCGAGTTTGCACGTAAACTGCTTCATGCCGACGCACCCTTTCAGGGGACGTCGGACTTGCTGGCAGTTGCACTGGGCTACGGCATGGACCCCAACGACTCGATCATGGACTTCAACGCCGCGCTCGCCGCCGCGAAGCGCAAGAACACCCTGGACGAGGACGACGTCAAGGGGGTAGCACTTCACTTGTGTCGCATGATCTTTTATTTTTGTCGCACCATGCGACATGTCAATTATATTCTGGGACGACAAAAGTGAGTACGGGACTCATTATTGTCGCAGTGCGACAAACAGTGAGTCCGGGGCTGATTATTGTCGCAGCGACACAAAGAAGACTATATTTTTGAACCGAATCTACAAAACTTATACAAAAGATTATGGAGTATACCATATCACAGTTTACGGAAGAAAAGAAACAATTTGACAAGCTAGCATATGCAAATTAACTAACAATTGGCAGGGAAATGTGCTCACGTTAGCACAGCATGCACTATTTTCTACTCTACTTTAATTACATAACTATGCTTATACATCTTAACAATAAATGTGCAGTGCATACTGTTATTAAGTCAGGTACAAACAAAACAAATCCTATAAAAGATTGACTTCTAAGTTCTAAAATCTAAAGGCTAAGCAGGTTGCTGGATACAGCAACATGCAATTCGCCAGCGATAAAGGTGAACCTGAATTACCTGCACACAGCGAATGCGAAAACGTCAGAACGAAGTGAAAAAATATTGCAATCATCACAAAAACACGCAGGCAAATACGCATCGGAAGCCAATAAGCAAAATAATTCAACACTCTTCACAATTTCCACACCGTAACATGCGTCTCGCCAACGAGCATGAGATATTTGAAATACCTGCACACGGTAATCGCAAACAGGTCAGAAATAAAATGAATAACAAAACCAAACGTACACGCAACGACCAACAGCACACATGCGAAACAGGCGTTCAGGAATGCGAAACAAACGTGCAGGAGTGCGGCGAAACAGGAAAACGTGAAAAGTATCCTGCAAAATTACGGAGGGAAAAGTCAGTGAGAGAGGTGGGGCTCGAACCCACGCTGCACAAACTGTGCAGACATCGCCCTCGAAAAATAGACTCACCACAGGAGAAACAGAACGAATACAAAACAGAAGCTCGAAAACCAAAAGTAAATTCCTGCAAAATATCAGTCAGTGAATGCTTGCGACAACATCAAAACGACGGGCAGCGGCACAGCCCGTCAGCCGGCCTACAAGAATGCCGCCAGCAATACCCGAATGTTGCTGGGGGCGTCACACATATAGCAAAAACGAACGCGACCTGTAGAACAATGAAACACAACTCTGCAAGGATGTTAGGATATACCGGAAATTAGTTAGTATGAAGGGAAAAAATACATGCAGCAGTACAAAGCAGGGCACAGCAAAAAACATTGTGAGGTGCGCCGCTAAACGAAAGGGTCAAGAATGAATGTGAGAGTCAACATCGAGATATCTCATATGTGAAATCAGCCAGCCGCGGCCCGCGTGGGTCTCACCGGTGAACCGATTTCGCCATGACATGACATGCGTTGCCATGTCATGTAGTCACACAGTCGAGTGGGATTCCATTGTTCCCCTTCTGTCCCATTTTACACCTGTTCTCGACAGGTGTAAAATGGGACAGTAGCAGTAGGGGACGGTACAGTATGGTTTCGGGTACTGTATGGCATTCAACTGTGACACTGTAATCTTCGTCGCAAAGCCATGCCATGTCAGCATGTCTGCCAGGTGAATTTTTTTTGTCGTGTCGCAAACCCATGCCATGTCAGCATGTTGCGAAAGTCTGGAACCAGTCGCATCGCATTTGTCGCGAGGGAGCCACACTTAAGGGCTTTTTGTGGTGCAGTTTTTTAATTTACCAATATATAAATCGAAACTGATCGCGTCGCTGATTGGCTTATCCATCGTCTGCAAAACCATCTCGTTTTTGTCGTGTGATCCCTTTCCCTTGTCGTCCCATATTCATGGTGCCTATCTCAGGCGCTCGCACTTCTTATTGGCGGTTATGGGCGATCAGTCCAAAACATCTCATGTAAGCCACCCTGAAATCTGTAGCACGTGCGCCTTCTATAATTATACAAAAAAAACGTGCTCCTTGTACGTGCACAGTCAGCTTATGGTATTTCGCGTGTGACCCATATTCATGGAGTTTATCTAATCTCATGGCTCCTCTGATTGGCGATCGGTCGGAAATATCTTTTATACGCCATCTGAAATCTGTCTTGCTGATAACTTCTGCATGAATATCCATAATTCGATACTACGCCGAGGAATATTCTATGCGTCTCTGATTGGCGGCAATGCTCCACCGATTTGTATAACTCTCCTGCTTGCCATCTTAAGGTGACCGGTGTGGACTGCAATATAATTATATATGGGCGGTTACTCCCGATCTGACAGGGAAATCACACTGTTTCCGTAAAAAAGGGCCCCAAAGGTGGACAGTTCTGGTAGTATCGTGTGCGTCGATGTCACTTTTTCCAGGAAAACCTGTTTCGCTCCTATAAGGGAAACGCAGGACCTTGCAGCTTTTTTTTGAAAAAGCTGCGAACCGTCGGTGTATAATGTTGAGTATAATCGGATCTGTTTGCGACACGACAAAAAAAATACACCTCGCGACACAAAAAAGGCGCTTCCCGTCAAGGGACAGTTCATCCAGGCCATGGACGCCGACTACTACAGGCCTGTGGTGTCGCGGCTCCTGCTGCACGACCAGCGGGCGGCGGTGTCCCTGTTGACTATTCAGCAGTGGGCACGCGAGTGTCATGCGGCTCACGTGCGGGCTGGCACGGCTTCGCCGAAGTCGGCTGCGGTTGGCGGCCACATGTTGCCTGCGAGGTTTGGCGACCCGCCGAGCGGACACACTTCCGCGGACGCCGACGTGATGGAGATCCTCCTCGCGTTACGCAAGGAGGTGCGCGTTCTCTCCGACAAGGTCAACGGGAAAGGCTTCACTCCCCGCGCGGAGAAGCCTCACAACCCACGCACAGGGTTGAAGTACCGCTTCGCAGCCTCTCCGCTCCCGGAGGGGAATTATTCGCAGGGGAATTCGAAGCTTGTCGCGTTTCATCGTGGGACTGGACAGGCGATCCCGCTTTGCCAGCACTCGACGTGTACGTCGGCACAAGCTAGGCATTGGCACCGCGACTGCCCGCACGGCGGTCCGCGTGCGGAGAAGACAGCTGCTGGGGCGCATTCTTTCGCGGTTCAGGACGTGGAGGGCGACTTCTACGCCGCTGCCTTCCAGCACGCCATCGACAACAACGACGCCGACCGTTTCGACGCACTATGCTTCTTGGCGGGCGGCAAGCCCGTGATGCTCGAGGATCTCTCTGCCGCCTCCTTCTGTGTGGACGACACCGTTGAGACTCACGCCATCGACGAGTATCTGGAGTGCTGCCAACCCGCTGACACCCGCCTCGGGGTCTGCGCGGTTGGTGGTGCCATGCACGTCAACACCTTCCAAGTCCACGACAAGATCCCGGGCGACGCTCTGGACATGCCGCCACCGCCGGCACCGCCTGCCGCTCCGCAATCGGTGGTGTCCGACGAGGGCATGTACCCCGTCAGCGCGCTGCACGCCCACGAGCCAGACACGTCCTTCATGGACAAGTTTGCGGTGCGGCTTAAACTCACTGACCCTAACCCGCCTCTCGCGATGCATTGCATGGGGCCCGTGGCACCCGTTGATTCAGTTTCGGTGACTGAGGGAGAGTCCGAGGATGACGACGAGGGTGATCCGCCGCCGCGGCGGGCTCTTGGCTGCGGCAGACCGCCGTTGGGCTTTGGGTACTCTGCCCTCATGTCTCTCGCAGTCTGCCTAATGCTTGTTATTTGTGCAACTGCCGCGCCTTCAAATGATTGCCCCGCGCCAACATCTTCGGCGACAGGGCGCATCGGCGACGAGGTCGGTGGTGCTGGTGGGCTGACGCCCACGGCCATCCCGCCGGGTCTCTACTGGCAGCCGGAGGGCTGGTACCACGGCTGGTACCGTACTACGTACGGGTACGGGTGGACGTGGCTCCCAGGCCCCCCGCAACCGCCTGAGGCAGCTCCGATTATTACTGCGCCGCCCTCGCCGGGTGGTGCTCCGCCATCGCCAAACTACGAGCCACCCACCTGGGACGGTGGGGACGGGGATGAACTTTCTTCCTCAATTCGGCACAGGACCGAGCCGATTGCACCCGGTGTAACTGCCTGCGGCGACATCGGCGCTCCTTCGATTATCTCAATTTGCTCTACGAATGATTCGACGGACAGTGGTACCAGCTCTCCTGGGCGCTGTGACAGTGGTACCGGCCCTCCCGGGCGCTGTGGAAGTGGCTAGTGCTAACGTGATTGAGATTAACCTGCCTTCAGTTTGAGATGCTCTAGGTGCAGGTTGCCCCAAGATGGGCTCTGTTTCGGGTTTTCAGTGTATCAGAATTCGGCAGTAGAAAGTAGTGGCACGGCTGCTGCACTGCCTGTTCGGGGGAGGGGGCCTGGCCAGTATGAGCACAGTGCCTCCTGACCCACTAGCACTGACTTTTCTGCCTCTCGGTAGGCATTTGTTTCCTGTTTCGGCTACCTAGTTTGGTCCCCACACTAGGTGGTGTGCTGGATTTGGCACAGTGACAAAATATGTCACCTGCCTCATCCTAGAGTAGTCTGGGTGACCGTCACTCGTAGGCCGAAACCTAATCCCTGAACTTAAAGTCAGGTATATGTTTATCTCTTTTATCTTATCAATCCGACCGTTCTGATATCGAAACCCTATATTGGGGTATAACGACAAATAGATATATATCGGCCCTGTATATCTAGCAGCGGTTTCGTTCGAATAACACGCTCTCTCTCATGAGCTGCCAAAGCGGGGCCACTGGTGGAGTCCTCGGAACGCTTTCTTTTGAACCTGTCGAAAGCGTTAACCAGAGGCAACGACTTGTTCCTGGCGTAAGCTAGCTCTAGCCGAGACCTCGGGCGACGAAGAGAGTCGTCGATATCGCTATCGCTCGGACGATCGGAGCCCTCCCCGTCAGCGCCATGCAGGTGGACAGGGCGCAAGCCTGTTTCACCATCGGAATCCTCTCCGGAAGAATCAGAATAAGCTGCTACGAGGGATAGGACAGGCATTCCGAATGCTGAGAACTCTGATGGCCTCACTTTCACAATTTGACTGCCTTGAAGATACTTGAGATCAGAGCTTGAATTGCGGCGGTAATGCGGTATCCGTTTGTGTCACGTCTCACGTCGACGTGTAAAGTATGGGAATGACAGCAGCCATCGCGATCGCGGAGACATATTCGATATCCCCCCAGATTTTTCACCAATCCCGCCCATATTTTTATTCTATTTTTTTACATCTTCTAATCAAATTTTGACTTATTTTGAAGAACGCACCCAAATTTTGATCAAATTTTGAAATTTTTCATGAAGGATACAATCGTGCCGCCCATAGCCGCGCGCCCCCAACAGTCGCGCCGCCCATAGCCGCGCGATGCCCCGACAGAGAGCGCACCGCAACGGCAGATTGGGGGAAAAGTTGTATCCTTCGTGTTTCACTCTTCGCCGCCTACGTGGCACCGTGGGGACTCAGTACTCTGTACCGCACCAGGATCGCCATCAAAAGCCAGAGTAGCTCAACGGCAGAGCGCTCGTCCGGTATGCGAGAGGTCACGGGCTCGATCCCGGCCTGGCTCACCTTTTTCGGGCTTCTGGTCTAGCGGTACAGTTTCTGTTTCCCCATGAGGTTATGGGCTCTTACCACGCTTCCACTGCGCAGGTGTGACGCCGGCAGCTGGTTGTGGTTGTGCCACGTAGACACTTCAGAGTGAGGTTGTGTCATGAAGGATACAATCGTGCCGCCCATAGCCGCGCGCCCCCAACAGTCGCGCCGCCCATAGCCGCGCGATGCCCCGACAGAGAGCGCACCGCAACGGCAGATTGGGGGAAAAGTTGTATCCTTCGTGTTTCACTCTTCGCCGCCTACGTGGCACCGTGGGGACTCAGTACTCTGTACCGCACCAGGATCGCCATCAAAAGCCAGAGTAGCTCAATGGCAGAGCGCTCGTCCGGTATGCGAGAGGTCACGGGCTCGATCCCGGCCTGGCTCACCTTTTTCGGGCTTCTGGTCTAGCGGTACAGTTTCTGTTTCCTCAATTTTTTTAGGCCAAAAATGCACCCAAATTTTTAATCAAAATTTGAAAAATCCTGGCCCGGTGCCAACTTACAGTGCGTGCTCATATATAAGAATATCGGAAAATCGGGGTTGGACCGAATATTCTTAGCAATTTTCCATACTTAAGCACATTACGCCCATATATAAGCACATAACAGCTGTCGCGTAACATTTCCGGTCCGATATTCTTATAGCATGATATTCTTATATGTGAGCACGCACTGTACCGTGAGAGGCCGGCCCGGGGCCGCGTTGAAGTCAGCCCGGGCCGGTTGCGGGCCGCTCGATTGTTGGATGCGGGCCGTCTCTCAAGGGTCCCGATTATGAAAATTTTCGTGAAAATTGTGCGATTTCTATGATCTTGCCATACAGTAGTTAAAATTAAAATTTTGCGCCTGCGGCGGGCAATTTTGAACATTGGCCGGGCTGGCCGAAAGTGGGCCAATAAAAAATTCAAATGCGGGCCGCTTCGAAAAAAGAAAGCCTTCTTCCCCGATTTTCGGTTTTCTCCTGGTCAATTTTCCACCGTGCGCGATGGGGATGGCTGATGGTGGCTGACGCCCGGAGCCGATTTCCGAGGACAAAACGCCCGACCTCCTCTGAGGAGGTCGGACTTTCTGTTCCTCGTTATTTTCATTTGGATTTGCGGTTCATACCACGTCAGCCGTCATCGTCATTTCGTTTCAGCGACTTTTGGACGTTTGAGGAATCTGTCCTCGTCGCGCCCGCGCAACGAGGAGTCGAGTAAAATCAAAAATGCTAAATGCTAAATGAACTGTAATATTACCCAGCGTTTACCGCTCCTACCCGCTCAAACGGGGACCCCAACGCAAGATCGTACTGTAGACCCGCTTCGAGTGACCAAATCTGAATCACTCAGTCCCGTCCTTAAATCTGGTTTGGAGATTACGGCCGTCGCGTCGCGTCGCGTCGCGTCGCGTCGCGTCTGACCAGATTTAAGGATGAAGAAATCGGCGTACTGCGACGGTGTGCACGACATTTATCGTCTACGTGGCGTCTGGATGGTGTCGTCGTGGCAACGGCAAAACAATTGCACGCAAGCTTAAACGTGAATGCAGTGTTGAAATTGACAGTGCCCCGTAAGTCGCTTTCCAGCGGCTGTTGTTTTCGGGATGCTAACGTGTACCAAACACAGCATTACTTTGCATATGAATTCTAATAAGTGTTAGGAACAACATGTTTTTTTTGCGCGCAAGATTCGTCCAGGATTCTGGATGCTGGACGACTCTTGTGAGGGGGGGTAATGGGCGTGATTCGAGCCAGCAATCTCGACTCACGCCCAGCAGCGACTCATACTGCACAGCATGAACATATCAGGCATATCATATGAACAAACGAAATCAATTCTGAGCATCTGACAGTGCACTGTCACCTTTAGCGGAAACGCGGATGTCAACCGCGTCCACGTTTCCGCCGCGGGGCTCGAAGCGGGTGAACCAAATGACCAAATGAAACACAGATGCGCACATACAACGTTGAAAATATGTTTCAGTTGTTGCTATTAGTATTTTTTAGCTTTCCCTTCGGCGGGATACCGAAGGGAATGCCGTTTTGCGGATGCGGTTTCCCGCTTCCGCCATTCCCGCTTCCGCCACACGAAGCGGAGAATTCGAGATCTGCTTCCAGTCACCGAATATGTGCGGGGATGCTTCCTATCGTTCATGATACCTTCAAGTAAACATTATTTCCTTCTAATATATCGCGAATACTTCAATTTCTTCACTAATCTACCCTGCTGCACTAGGTTTTCACAATGTTAATTAGGTCAAACGTTTGACCTACAAAGTGTCGCATTGCCTACGTGGAGCGTACACTTGCGTCGCATATCCAAGAAGCGTCCATTTTTTTTATCTCCGATTTGATCTGACGAACATTTTTCAATTTTTGCCTACGTGGAACCAAAAAACGCGACGCAAGAGCGTCGCGTCGCGTAAATGTTGGACAAATTATCTCTGCGTAGCATGCTACGCAAAAGATAATCGTAATAACATCTCCGCGACGCGACGCTCTTGCGTAACTTTTGCGTAGCGCTTTACAGTTTTCCAACCAATCAAATCGCTGCGATCAAAAGTTACGCGACGCGACGAATTTTCATTTTACCCAAACCAGATTTAAGGACGGGCCTCAGAGTTAACTCGGAACTGCTGCTGCTGCTCGAAACCGAAACTGCAACGGGAAGGTTTAATAAGACACTATAGACACTGTTTAAAAGAACCTCGACTGGCACGAGACTTGTGTTGGTTCTTCAAATTTTCGTAACCGCAGTGACCTTTAGCGGCTTCTCCTTACGACACGAAAATTGTGAAAACGAGTTCTTTGGGGGATAACCCCAAAGTTCCTGGTGTGTCGGGGACATCCCCGAATCGGGAACATTCACACTTCCTAAGCGAGGAACTTCGAGAACATGTTTTCGAACCTCTCTATCCCGTTTACAAATGCCTTCAGACACCAGGAACAACCAGCATTGTCAAGGAATAAACTGGGGGAACTCACGGTTACCTTGCATCGCGCCAGTGGTTTGGCCGCAGCCGACTCCAACGGCTTCTCAGATCCGTATGTAAAGGTGCGGCGCCTATACATGCCTGTGCAAATGGGGGTTACCAACGCAGCCTCACTCAGGATGTTCCGGAGTGAAATCGTTGCCCCAAGTGGCTCTGAGCTACGCCTCGATCCTTGCGGAATTCGAAGTGTGGAACTCGCGCCAGTCAGTATGCTGGAAATGTTCAGGGGCAGCACTGTCTTGCGACCCAACTTATATGCTCGATAATGTTCGCCTGTGCCCTTGAAAACAGTTGTAGCTTGTTTTGAGAATGAAGATGTTCGTCAGCTGAACAAAGTTCAGCTCAACAACACGTTTCATGCATTCTAGACCGCGTTGAGTCTTGCCATCGAAACGTTTTCTTGAGCTCAGGGTTTTGCAGCGAACGCCACTCAAACTGCACATTAAGATTACTAAGCACTAATACACTCTTCCAAGCCTATGGACCTCTCGCTTCTTGGTCACTTCTTTATTGTTTCCACGAAGTTTTTTCAGAAGTGTCAGTTGTGTTCGTGTCATGCAGCTACGCGTCAAATATCGGGAGGGCTCTAGACAAGAAAGCAGCGCTCCTCAGGTGTCCCTGCACGCTCCCCAAGGAACGTGGGCCAAAATTTCCTTGATTTGGCTCACGCTCTTTCGGCTGCTCAGCCGCTTGATTCTGTAGGGCTTTCCGTTAGCTCTCAACACGCTTTCGCTCGCAGCAACCTAAGCGGCTTTCGGGTGGGGCTCCAATCGCTTCGGGGGCTTATGAATTCTGAATGGTGGTCAATAGCCTGCATACGCAAGACGATTGAACAACATCATGGCTGTCTCTCATAGGGCACCACGCGCTGTATCAATCATCACTGGTTTCCAGTCCAGTTCTCGGCTGTTAGTAGGACTCTTACAGTGTGTACACCCCAGTGATTAACCATCGTCACGCGTCCGCCCGATATCGTGTTCATACTCACCGAACGACATCCAACACCATCCGTAGGGAAGTCTTGTCAGTCGGCTGTGGGACTCGTCGCGTGCGCCAATGTTTGTTTTGCTTCCCGTGGGAAGCGTACCTTGACAGCGGCGTCGAATTTTGCCGTGCTTCTTGTATTAAGCGCAAAAGGTCAGCGGCACCTATCATTATATCTTCGCACTGGCACCAGTTGTATATGTGCCCGAAAAATTGCTCCAAGCCATTTCCAGCGTTGCTTTTCACTCAGTACGTACTTCGTGCAGGACCTCCTGGAAGAGCGGACTTCCAGCGTGAAGCACCGCACGCTGGACCCTGAATGGAACGAGACCTTCACGCTTCCGGTACCGATCCCTGTGACTGTGCCCGCTTCTTTCCCTGACTTTTACAGGGAATTTTGACTGCTGCCAGCGCAGCTTGCGTACGAACCATATGCCGGAGGCTATTCTCTCGAGATGTCGTGATAGCACCGGGCCACTTGGAGTCGTCGGGCCACTTCGAACCCTCACATCATGGAGCTGAGCGGCCTTGGGGAGACGACTTAGGCTTGTCCTCAAGGTTTTCCATAGCGTGCTGTCGCCGTGGCGTGTCAGCCACTTCCCAGTGTCGAGCAGGGCTGCCAAGTGAGCGAGGCTGGTCGACCTATTGACCCTGGGATGCCCCCAAACAACGGCTCATAACCCTTCGTGTTGTTGACGTGGTGGACGGTATTGTTCGTCACTGTGGCTCGCGCGGCAGGTGTACGACTCATCCGCATACCTGCACGTGGAAGTGTATGACAAGAACTCCGTGATGGCCGGCGTTTTTCTCGGCCAGTTCGAGGTGACCATACAAACCTGTGTTCGCAAAATTCAAAGCCGCAGACAGAGCTGTCGCCGGAGCTGGGGCCGTCGTGTTTTGTTTGTTCTTTATTCTGTTGCACGTTTTCCCTTGTCTTGTCCACTACCTTGAGAAAGGGAGGCGCCCTGTTGTGAGGACTCCAGGTCTCGGGGCGGCCCCCCCACGTGGTGCTCGGTCTCTTTGTTTCAGACAGTGCCACCCCTCCCCCCCACGTGGTGCTCGGTCTCTTTGTTTCAGACGCCCCTCCCACGGGGTGCTTGGTCGCTTTGTTTCAGACAGTGCTTCCCCCCCCTTACGGGGTGCTATGTCTCTTTGTTTCACACGCCGGGGCTCGGTGGAGTTTGGGGTTTGTGTGCAGCAAGCTTTCCCTCCGGCCCCACTTCGACCTGCCTCGCCCGTGCCTGCGGCTCCCCATCGTTGCAGTATCCCTTGCTACCCTGTCTCTTGCCTTGGAGGTATTACGTAGGACAGGCAGTCGGGCCTCCAATCGCTGCCGTGTGCTGGCCCTCAGCAGGGTGATGGCGAAGCACCCTGTGGTGAGAGGGGGCCTGACCGGGTGGGACTTGCAGGTTGGGATGAATCGATGCTTCCGATCGGGCAACGACGTTCAGCCGCTGGCGGATGATGAAGCATATGCCCTCACCTCCGGAGATGCGAAGGGGAATGGCCACGTCGGGGTCAGTGGGAATGTGCGGATTTCCCTCTATTACATCCCTGAGGTGTGGCCCCCGCCTCTCGTCTGCATAGCACGTTGGGGTCAGTGGGAATGTCAGGCTTTCTCTTTACTACCTACAGAATTGGCCTCTCGTACGAGTCTGGCTTGCTTAGGCTGCTGATACTCACTATGTCGGTGAGCGGTGGCCCTGTGGCTCGCATATCTGGTACTCCCTGCGCCCCCCTTCCCGTGATACTCCATATCCGGTGTTCCTCCTAATTCATCCGGTGCCGTCAACTTCCCGGCTGCATGCTCCGCCCGGCGCTTGTGTGAGGACAGGACCTATGGAGCTGGGCAGGAGTCTAGGGGTGTGATTGAGGGAAGGGGTGATCTCGGGTCATGCTGTGCAGGGCCCCAAGATGACCTTGAGCATGATTGAGGGAAGGGGTGATCTCGGGTCATGCTATGCAGGGCCCCAAGATGACCTTGAGCATGATTGAGGGAAGGGGTGATCTCGGGTCATGCTGTGCAGGGCCCCAAGATGACCTTGAGCATGATTGAGGGAAGGGGTGATCTCGGGTCATGCTATGCAGGGCCCCAAGATGACCTTGAGCATGATGGAGGCCCGTGAGATGGATACCATCGACGAGCTGAGTCTGAGTGTCAGCGGAGTGTACAGCTCGGAGCGCAAGTCCACCCTCTTCAGGATGTCAGACAACGGCCTGTGCCAGTGGTCATTCCCAGCCGGAAGCCCCATCCTTGTCAGCAGAGCTGAGCTGACGGGTTTACCGGGGAGGTGTAGATGCCGGTGGAGGGTAGGTGTCAAGATCTTTGGGGCCAATAGGACAACTTTTGGCACAGTAGGTTCGGCAGGATAATGGTTAATTTAGGCGGCAGCGAGGAGGGGCTTGAGGGGCACGAGGGGCGTGCGGCAGCGAGGAGAGGCACGTGACAGCGAGGAGAGGCACGAGAGGCATGCGGCGGCGAGGATAGGCACGAGGGGCATGCTCACCTCTTCCTAGTCTCCATGCTCAACAATCGTTTCCGACTCGTTTGCCCTCTTGGTCTTGGTCCATCCGTCCTCCTTGTGTTCCTTCTGTTCTGATAGCCTCCGCGTTGCGATGATTTTGTGTTCCTTCTGTTCTGATAGCCTCCTCGTTGCGATGATTTTGTGTTCCTTCTGTTCTGATAGCCTCCTCGTTGCGATTTTGTGTTCCTTCTGTTCTGATAGCCTCCTCGTTGCGATGATTTTGTGTTCCTTCTGTTCTGATAGCCTCCCCTCGTTGCGATGATTGTGTTCTGTTCTGTTCTGATAGCCTCCTCGTTGCGAATGATTTTGTGTTCCTTCTGTTCTGATAGCCTCCTCGTTGCGATGATTTTGTGTTCCTTCTGTTCCCATAGCCTCCCTCGTTGCGATGATTTTGTGTTCCTTCTGTTCTGATAGCCTCCTCGTTGCGATGATTTTGTGTTCCTTCTGTTCTGATAGCCTCCTCGTTGCGATGATTTCTCTGACGTTTCTCATCACACTCTCGCGGCGATGCCCTGGGAGTGATCGCATTGTGGGTGCGCCGGTGTGCAGGGAAGACACTCTTCTATTTTCTTGCCCCACGACGGTGCCGCGGCAGAGCAAGGTCAAATTGGAAGTCAAGGAAAAATCCGTCATTCTCGGGGTGCGTCATTTGTCAGTTTCCCTCCCCGCTGAGTGCCCTGTATTCCCAGGCCACCCCCTGGGCCCTGTAGGCTCTTGAGCGATGTAATACCTCTCCTGTGCAAGAAGCGGAGGGGCACACATACCGCCAGAGCAGAGCCCCTGCTTCGGCTCGGATGTCATGTCGGAGGTCATGACACACCCTCCCGGAGCGCCACTTGCGAGAGCCGTTTGAAAGAACCTGCCCCAGGGCTCCTGACAGCTTTCTTGCACTCATGGACTTGCCAGGTGGTGAACATGTCCTGTCTGGGGCACGCGGAGGTGGAGCTGGCCGATGTCATACAGGTGCAAGCTGTTCTTTTATGTGTCCAATCACTGGGCAGCCTTTACCCGCCACCGGCTCGTCGAGTGAGATTGTATCGATGGCGCTGTGTTTGCTGGTGACGGGGAGGTGCGACTTGACACGCTGCTGTGCTGCGCTTTGATCGACTTCAGGTGAAGAACCGTTCATCAGGAGTAAGCTATCACCAGTCCAGGTGGCTCGAGGTCATTGGAGACAGAAACGAGTGCGTCCCTTGGCCCGATTTAATGCCATCGGTGCTCTTGGCACACTGGTGCGCACGGTATGGTTCGCGGCACGCCGTAGTTATCTCACCACAGTGTGACATGGTCCGGCATCTGCAAAGTATACTGGACAGGATAATGTCCTTGTTCGGTGGTTGTTTTTATCGAGACATTCACTGCGGCCAGAACTATTTGAGGCGCGACCAGTTATTCGAGCGATGCCATTCGGCTGTGAATTCTGCGGACCGCAATCCATCGGTCGATTCTCCACTCGTTGCTGCACAAAGGGCTTCCGAGGGTCACAAGTGAACGCTCCTGAAACTTTTGGGTGTCAGCTTCAAGGACACAGTAGATGGCAGTGCAGCTGTTGCTGCAACAAACACATGAAACGTGCGTAACCCGAGTCTCAGCTAAAGTGCTACAGCCTTCAAACCAGCTTTTATGATCGCGGGTGCGTTTGCAAACCACCTGGACCGGTGAAGGGAACCAGTTTTGACCTTCCACATTTAGGTCCTCCTTCTACCATGGGAACGCGTCGTTGATGGAAAAACTTTAAGAAGCTGCGGCATAGAGATTGCCCACAACTATTGATCTGGCGAGAGACCGGTGGAAATAGTTGAGGTTTTGCGATCCGATGGTTACGATTAATGCATGTCACATTCCAGTGCCACACCTTGTGCAGGGCACCTTCGATATTCCTGTGACGCATGATGCTCATCGCCGCATGAGACGCAAGCAGAGCCAATGCCAAACATCAAGCCAATGCAAACCCGATCTCCATGCGCACGTTCCTTTCTCGCCTCCTTCCTTCCTTCCATCAAGTCACGACGGCTGGAGTGTGCGATCCCATCATAGGAACATGCCTCCCCCAACAGGCTTTCCTCTGCAGTCTGGTGGCGGCGGTAACCATCGGATCGGAATTCGGGGCGAGGATAAGGGTGCTGATGTGAGCGTTGCCACACGATGCGATGTGTTAAGTGGGGCTGATAGAGTTCGGATGGGCATTGGTGCAGAGTTGTTGGCGAGGTGTTTGTGAACGTATCCATTCCAGCGGATGTTGAGCTGGAGCAGGTGGAGTGGAAGGACAGCCACCCGGAGGCAGCCGCTGTGAGACCCCCCCTGACCCCCCTCTGAAGCTGCAGCAGCCCCTGCTCTTGCGGTTTCGTGCCCTGGCCCTCTGAAGCTGCAGCAGCCCCTGCTCTTGCGGTTTCGTGCCCTGGCCCTCTGAAGCTGCAGCAGCCCCTGCTCTTGCGGTTTCGTGCCCTGGCCCTGCACATCAGCGGCAGGCGAGAGTTCCGTGCCATACGGGCACACGAGGTGTAGCTGTAAGACCGGTTCTATACCTGGGCTGTTCTGAGGGACATGCTGTGCAAGAGTTGTAAATTGGTGGAGCGCACGAGCGGCCTGCTGGCGAGAGGGGAAGAGGGCAGCGGGAGGCACGGGCGTGTGCGCTCCCTCTTCGGTGCCTTCCCTTGTCCGCTTTGTTTGCTTCTCGTGAAACCCTGGACCCTGTAGTGTTAACGCAAAGGTCTCCACCACGACTCCCCTCGCCCTCGCCCCGCTAGGTTGATTGACGGGTTCAACGTGTCTCATACGCCGGGTGCTCGGGACGCGGCCATCTCCGAGCTCGCACGTGGCTGCCGTATATCAGGACGGGGGGCATGGGAGGGGCCTCAGAATGTGTCCGACGACAAAATGGAGATGATCACCGAGATGACGGGTGAAGAAGCCGGGACCAACGACACAATTGAGATGATCAACAAGATGACGGGTGAAGAAGCCGGGTTGTATATTGAGCAGCTGCCCACGTCAGAGGCGCGGCCCTCCCCAGACGCCGAGAGGAGCTGGGCCCGGAGCGGTGACATCTGTGCCTGTCCACGTGGCAATTGGCATTGCAGCTGCTGCAGGGGCTGAGTGGGGGGATGGGGAGGGGAGGGCCGGCTGTGCAGGTAGCGCAGCTGCTGAACAAACTAGATGCGGACCGCGTGGTGGAGGTCTTTGAGAACATGCCAAGATTCAAGGTACCACGGACAGGCGGGGGAAGAGTGAGCGGGATGCAGGAGAGCTTCAGGACGTAATCCATATGTTTGCGAGGGAGGGAAAATCTGTTCTCTGCCCAGCTCTTGGGCGGGGGATTGCACCACTTTAGCTTTGCGCTGCTCTCAGTATGTTTCACGCTCAGCTTTCATTCGCCAGGGTTAATGTCAAGATCTCTCCCTCTAAGCAGTCACGGGGAACCTAACCTGCGGTCCACACATCGGATCTCTTGTTCTATCACGTCACTGTTTGAACTGCCTTACTTCCGTCATCTCTGCGGCTCGCGGGAGCAGAGCTCGTTGGAACTGTAACCTCTGAATCCTACTTGCGCATCTTCGCCGGGCTTCGGTCCTCATCTTCAGGCAGCGTAGTGGCTGCGAACATGTTTATAGTTCTCTCGGGCATTGAGACTTCCCTCCTGCCCATGTCTCGAGGGGAGCTCCTCCGCGTTGCTGCACAGTGCCTCCCACGCTGCAGTGATGTCATCCGGTGTCCGAGCACGGCGCCGCGCAAGGCTGACGTGGATCATGGAGCGGCCGAGCCTATGCACTTTTCTAAAAGATCGCGTTAGAGAACTTATTTGGTCGTATTTCGTGTTTTTGAGGCTGCGGGAGGAGATATTTATTCTGAGAGGAGTCAGTTTTTTTTTCCGGAGATCCTGATTGACCGTAGTGATAGGGGCTTTTAAGATGGGAGACATTGAAGATTCCCCGCCGCCTGGAGGAAGGAGATTCTGGGGACGTGGAGTGTCCCTGAATCCGGCGGCGTTAGAATACCGTGATGCCATTGGTTCAGAATTGGCAGTCTCACAAACCGAGGTTGGGCGACTCGGCGTGTTAAGTGACGAGCGTAGACGGCCGCCATGCCACGTTTGGCAGCAGCGGTGAATGCGGCAGGTGCAGGAGGAGCGTGACGCTGCGCCTGGCCTTTCCGACGTGGCGCACGGTGTGAGCTGACGGGCTGTGGGGGCGCTGTTTGGTCGTTGTGAGGATTCCCTCGTGCAGGAGGAGGCGCAGGTGATGAAGCAGATGCGCACAGGTGGGCGATGGCCCTCCTCCCGGCTTCCCAGCGGATCCAATCAGAAACATGCCTCGTTTCATCGGACGGATAAGGTACCGCATGAAGCGCACCGGTGAATCCATTCGTGTCTGATGGGGACCCCGGCTGAACGCATGCCGACGCATCGATTCTATGTCCACGGTGATGGCGTGCGCTGACTCGCTCGGGCTCCTTTTCCTTCTCTATCGGGCGTTCCTGCTGGCCCGCCCTGCGGTCTCTTTTCCAGCAGCATTGCGTCAACAGGGCTTCTGGGGAGCTCTTTGGAGAAGGATTGGTGGGGTGTGATCCCGGGGCGCGGGTGGGCACTCCCAACATTCATATTGGATTCCATGAATCAGGATGGAGGAGGTATAGATTCGGAGCGGCAAGGTGCGGGCGACACAGTCGACGCACACCGTGTTTTCCTGTCTGATGCCGCGCGCTGCTCTGCGGGACAGGCGTCGTGTCCCGGATCCTGGGGCGGAGGTCCAGCCTGAATGCGACCGCCATCATGACACACATGAGCTCCCAAATGGTAAGCGGCCCCGACTGCTCGCGCCCGAGGGTGGCGATGGCGGTCGAGTCCGCGCAGAGGCCGCTGGAGGGATGTCATCAAAGCATCGTCTGGTCGGTGACCTCCCGTCCCTCTGGGCGGCGGGGAGGTGGGGGGGGAGAATGAATGATGGTAGGGCGCCTGCGCCGGAGGGACGAGGCGTGATGGCAAGGCTTGGGCAGGAGAGGTTGCGCCGAGACACTAGCCGTTCCCGCCAGAATGCGTTGCCATGAGAGGTGCTGCCTCCGCAAGAACGTCGACAGTCGAGTGACGTGGATCGATCGGTGATGAGGAATGCAGCGTTGGCATGGCGGGTGGGGCGCTCATCAGGCGTCCGATGTGATTGCTGAGTTGGAGATGGATAAAGCGGCGGAAGTGCTGGCCATCTTTCCCGCGAGCACGGTGACCCGCGCCCCCCCGCAGCTGCGTCTGCCACCCACGTGCCGCCCGCATGCCGCCTGCCAGAGATGTCACGACAGGAAGCTGCAAAAAGGCGAACCGCGCCGTACGCCATGCACTTTGGACCACACGAACTGTGGCTCAATGCGAAGCGCCGGGCTCGTCCACGGAGCTCGCATCTCGGCACGTGGCGCAGGGCATGTCGGGGGGGGTTGTGCCTCACTTTGGGTGATGTGGGGGATGCACTGCCATGGTTTTGATATGAATGAACGAGTTAGAATTTTAGTGGTCTTGGAGCACAAGCCGTGACCGCTGTGGCCGCCGGGACAGTACGACACATGTCGCTTCCAGCCACAGTACCAAAGTGGACCTGGACTGGGGACTGCCAGGAGCCACAGCTCTGTCCATGACGCTTTTTCGACATTCATTCGGTCCTGGCGATTGTGGTATCGCCGCCGTGCTGTGTCACCTGCCTGTGCGTGCTTATGCGGGCGGCGGGGCAAGCAGCCTTGGTGGCGCTGTGGTTGATGGATGCCTGCTGGGGCACGACACCAGCAACGCTCCTATCAGCGCTGCGCGACTCATGCGAGGTTGTGACGCAGGCGATCGAGATCATCGGATACATGGACGTAGAAAAGTCGGCTGCCTTCCTGGCCTGTACCGAGGATGAGCGCGTATGCCCCCCTTCACACTGCGCACGTGTGCGAGTTACTGTGCCCCCCGCGCCGGGCATGGGCCCCCCTGCCCGCACTTGTCACTTGGGCAAGAGCGGCGGCGTGCTGGGTGGCAGCTGGCTTCAGCATCTCAGATACGCTCATGCAGCGGAGGATGCAAAACTGGTCGCGTGCTTTGCTCTGCACCATGCACGAGCACGCCTTGTGCTACGGGTGTGGCCTGCACAGAGGGGCTCATCGCTGCACTCATTGGAGCACGGAGGGGGTCATCGCCTCGCTCATTGGAGGGTGTGGCCTGCACGGAGGGGGTCATCGCCCGCTCAGTGGAGGGTGTGGCCTGCACAGAGGGGCTCATCGCTGCACTCATTGGAGGTGTGGCCTGCACAGAGGGGTCATCGCCTCGCTCAGTGGAGGTGTGGCCTGCAGAGGGGGTCATCGCCTCGCTCATTGGAGGGTGTGGCCTGCACAGAGGGTCATCGCCGCTCAGTGGAGGGTGTGGCCTGCACAGAGGGGGTCATCGCTGCACTCATTGGAGGGTGTGGCCTGCACAGAGGGGGTCATCGCCTCGCTCAGTGGAGGGTGTGGCCTGCACAGAGGGGCTCATCGCTGCACTCATTGGAACTCATCAGTGGAGGGTGTGGCCTGCACAGAGGGGGTCATCGCCCGCTCATTGGAGGTGTGGCCTGCACAGAGGGGTCATCGCCGCCATTGGAGGGTGTGGCCTGCACACAGAGGGGGTCATCGCCGCTCATTGGAGGGTGTGGCCTGCACAGAGGGGGTCATCGCCTCGCCTCATTGGAGGGTGTGGCCTGCACGGGAGGGGGTCATCGCCCGCTCATTGGAGGGTGTGGCCTGCACAGAGGGGGTCATCGCCGCTCATTGGAGGGTGTGGCCTGAGGGGGTCATCGCCTCGCTCACTGCAGGGTGTGGCCTGCACAGAGGGGGTCATTGCCTCGCTCACTGCAGGGGTGTTACGCGATGGTGTGTGCTCTAAGCACCCTCGGGCGCAACAAGGGATCTCGCGCCAGGACAGGAACGCCCTCCGCGCGCAGGTGGGCGAGGCGCTCGTGGGGCGGCCTGTTTTCGAGACAACCTTACCTTAGACCAGCATTGCAGATCGCCATGGGTGCGGCGCGGGCCGGCTGTGACAATCCTTGCACAGGTCGTGGAGATGGTGGCGGGTCTTCAATCTCAACAGGCGGCGGAGATCTGTGACAACCTGCACCACGATAAGGTGCGGTTTCCACAAAGCTCTGGTCCTCCACACTTGTTCGTCCTTCCGCTCAGAAGGGAAGATAAGCTACGCTGCGTCGTCAACCGCACATGGTACTGCTGGGAATCTGGTCTTTTCCCTAAGCATTGCCGAGATGTTTTCCTAAGCATTGCCGAGACCCGCTCGAGGTGTATGTGCATTTTGAGGTGCTGCTGCTCATCCACGACGCTGCTATGCGCATGCCACCCACGGGCCTCTCACGCAGTCGATTTGGTGGTGTGAAGCCTCTGAGAGGGGGGCCTCTCTGCTTCGCGGGAGGCTGAAGGGGCAGCGCCAAACGTGGGGCGCAAAAGCGGCGCAGGACCTTCCATTCGGCGCCGCACCCGGCATAGCGCAGAGGGCACTCGCAGCCAGCCTTGAGCCGAACTCAAAAGCACTCTCAGCGGTCAGTATTCAAAGATTTCGGTGTTACGCAGCCCTGTGGGCGCAGAGCCCATGGAACGCAGTTCCTGCACGCAGTGGATGGCGCGGCCGTGTGCCGGTCCAAGGAATGCCCTGGTGTGCGCGTCGCGGAGCCGCACCCCTGGGGAGGTTGCAGGGATCGTCTCTGATGGGAGTGTAGGGGGGCCCTCCGCTCGGTGGGGGGAGGCTGCGCTCGGGCAGGGCTGAGTAGAGGGCGGTCTCTGTCGGGGCACCGCAGGCTAGCAAGGTTCTGAGCCGCATGGGCATACGGAAGCGGGCGACCATCACTGCGTTAATGCAAGAGATACCCGTCCTGGTGGGGGAGGAGAAGGAGGAGGATACCTTTGACGGCGGTGACGTGGCGGCCGACGGTGACAGCGGCGACGTGGGTCCCCTCTCCCATTTGGCCAACAATGCCTATGCCCGTAGTCCTCAGCTGTGTCCGGAGTGCGATGCAGTGCTTTGTAGAATCCGTGCGCCGCACGTTTGCGCCCCCTTCCCTGTGTCCCGTACGAGGGGTGGTAACCGAATGCAGGTGGTGCCAGAGCCTTCCCCGTGTGCAAGCTTCAGGGGTGGTGGCCGATTGCAGGTGGTGTCAGAGCCTTCCCCGTGTGCCAGCTTCAGGGGGTGGAAACCGAATGCAGGTGGTGCCAGAGAGCTTCGGGGGTGGTAACCGAATGCAGGTGGTGCCAGAGCTGAGGAGTCCCTCGATACGAAGGCCCATGCCGCTTGTGCCCATCGTGGCGCTGGGCTCGGGGGTGGACTGGGACGCGAGCCCACTGGAGGGGCTGCGCAGTCCGCTCGAGTCGGCGCGCAGCGGCCTCGAGTCGGCGCGCAGCATCTCCAGCATGCCGGAGCGGCCGTCATTCTACGACACCGAGGAGGAGTCCGTGGTGGAGCTGGCGTACGATCAGAGCGGCGACGAGAGAAGCGAGGAGGATCTGAGCGAGGAGGAGGACGCGCGCGCGGCCCCCGGGATGGAGCGGCATGGTATGCAGGACCTGGACATGATGCCTGAGGACGAGGACGAGGAGGATGACGTGGACGGCTCCTTGCTGTCCCGCTTCAAAGGTGACGCGACGGCGACCTCGGGTGTTGCCAACCGTGCATGGCTTCCACGTGGCGCCGGGGAGGCAGCGGAGCTCCTGGCCTGCCGAGGGAGCAACTGATGACGTCCCACGTGGCCGCCATGCGAGGGTTGGAGACGGGGGAGTATCGCCTCTTGTCCGTGCTTTTTGTGGGGTTCTCACTCGTGTGGCCGCCCTGTGGGGCGCTGTGCTGCATGGCGCAGCTTCTGACTTATGCTATACAGGCGCAATATAGCTGCGCCTGTATAGCATGGCGCATCTACAATGACAGGGCCGAGGGTTTGTGCTGAGCGCAGAAGGGGGGGGGATGGTCTTGTGCTGACGTGTGACGCAGGTCCGCAGGGGAGTGGGAGGCCGGGGTCAATGATCAGATTTCAGGGTGCCCCCCGAGATCCCTGTCAACCCTCCGGAGGCATGACGCGCCTCTCCTCGGCTCTTGTGAATATTTGCCTGGTGGCCACAAGGGGCTGGGACTGCTGCCTGGGATCCTCGGACCTCATGGGGTGGGGAGGGGGACATGACACCGGAGGGGGGGGCGACTGGGGCATCGCAGTGGAAGACACCGGGCCACCACCGCCAAGGGCAACCTACAACGCATCAAACACTCGGACACAGCTGAACAAGCTCAAACAAAAAAGCAAAATACTGATCGGGAAGACGACTAATCGACCTCCGGTGTGGGAGCGGCTGGCGATGAGCAAGGATTCCAGGAACGCGAAGCAGGCGGAGCCGGAGGCGGGCTCGAGGGCGCGCACCCCGCCTGTTGTTAAGGCGGGGAAGCATGACCCGGGGAGGTGGAGCGCGGAGACGGGCAGCAGCAGTGATAGAGGCAGCAGGGAAACGAGCAGCGCGCAAGCCGGCAAGAAGGAGAGAAGCAAGTTCAGGTTCACCCAGGGGTGGGTGGGCACTGTGTGGGAGAGGCTGAACAAGCCCAAGTGCCCGCTATCGCCAGAGGAAGTCGCCGGGAAGCAGAAACCGCACCCCAAGGGCTTCGGCAGCTCCGCGCAGACCGGTGAGCTCGCCTCCTCGATCCCTCCCTGGCCGCCTGCTAGCCGGGATCTCGGTCGCCAGCAGCAGCGCAACAGTAGGCGCGCGCTACAGACGCTTTGCAGCCACTCCAGGATGCTCCGGAAGTCGTGCGTCAGCAGGATGGTGTAGGAGGCGGCTCTCGGGCGGTCAGGATGCTCGGCGAGAGCTCGCAACAGGACCCTGGCAGGAATGGGGGCGGGTCGAAGAGTACGCGCAAGCCCCGGCCCTTGCGTGGCGAACTCCCCCGGGAGGCGCGGTGCAGGGCACGCGGAGCTCCGGAGAGTCCGGATGAATGGCCCTCAGCGTGTGCCGGTGCTTGAGTGTGGAAACTGGAACGTTCGGTCCTCTCAGGACGATGCTGGGCGGCCTGCGGGTAGGATGGGTGCGGGGGTGGTGGGTAGTGCAGCACTTTGGAATCCTCGGAGCCTGGTAGTCAGTGCTGTCACCTCTGCCCACTTACAGCTGTTCGGGAAGGTGACAGTCGGGTGATGGACCAATCGGCTGCAGTGCAATCTGGGTTGTGTATTGGGTGCTGGACCCGCCCTTGAGAGCCGGCGAGCGCAGTGTGGCGGACCCGCCCTTGAGAGCCGGAGAGCGCAGTGTGCCGGGCGCCTCTGAGCTTTAATGCATGCTGCCCGGGCATCCTGCGGGCCCACTGAGCTGCTGCGCAAGATCCGCGGGCAGATGGGGGGAAGCACTGGGAGAGAGTAGCCGCAGACACCCTAATGGCGGGTGGAGGCTCAGATTGTAGAGGGGCAGTCGCAGGCCATGCTTCGCAGTGCCACAGGGGTCGTAGTCAGGCCTCGGGATGCACGGCAACGCGCGCTGCCATCCGACCCGTGGTTGTCTGGGTCAGGACCTGGTTGTACCGAAGGAGCGGGTGCCTTGGGGGTGTGCAGAGCGGCTGAGCCCGGTTCATGGTCGTAAAGGTGAGTCATTCTCTGCTGCGCGCGAACGGCGTTCCCTGCACCTGCATCATTGTGCTATTTCTCAGGTTCGCACGCTGTGGTGCCTAATGTCTCTCCCGGCTTCCGCGCACTTTCCCCCTCCTCCAGGCGACATCTCACCCTCCACGTCGTCGCACACGCGGACATCACATAGCAGGTCACCCGTCAGATCATCGCCTAGTAAATCTCCGGCCAGGAGCGCTGTATCGCCAGGTGACCCTCCCAAGCGCCGCCCTTCCCCACGTGCGTTCCCCGATCCATGAATTGCTTCTCCTAATAGGGGAGCGAACTGAGACTGTGCGGCGCGGTTGTGCCGAGTCCGCCTTCGCAATGTTCGCTGGGTTCACCAGCTGGCGGGGCCTGTGTCAATAGGTCGACCTGTCGGCTTCGGCACGTCCCAGAACCTTGGTGCGTGGCGTATCACCCTGTGCCCACTTTGGCCCCAAATTATCGCCCACCTCGTGGCGTTGGATCCCTGTTTTGAGGCACTTGGGAGGCGTCCCCTACGGCCCTTTCGATGCAGACCGCCAGTGCCGCAGTGCCGCCATTATTTCCCTCCATTGTCCGCTGCCCACACGCCCACTTCCTGGCAGCATCCTCCAGGCATCCGCATGCGCATCCACCTCTTGGTGCGCCCGCTAAACTCTGTTGGACTGCGCGGCTCTCTGTCACGCGTCCGTGAATGACGCGCGGGGTTTGGTGGGCGTTTGGTGCTGACGGAACTAACAGGCCGCTTGGTCCCTCCCAAAGGTACCCAGCTACCCATGCGCCCCGTGCGCCACCTCGCCTTACACCGTGCATTGATTGCGTACTTATATCCCTGTCCCTCTGTGCTCTTCCACCCTTGCCCTGCCACTGCCTCCGGAGGAACCAAGCGAATTGGGAAGAAGGCAGACATCCCTGCGGCCGTTAGGGTTCGCCCTCCCAATCCAGGCCATCCATCCGAGCTCGCGGCTTGCGCGTGATTGGTGATGTGGTGACCGGGGACCATTCGCAGCGGAGCACCTCCCGGCGGCGGGGGAGACGGTGCTCCCGGGGAAGGATCGCCGGTACTCCGTGAAGGCGGTGTTCGGCGCTTCCCAAATGCAAAGCCCGAAATCACGGCCACGGCCAACCTCGCCATCCCCCCCAACCCTAGAATGCGGCGACGAGAGACGCCTACAAAGCGAGAAAGGTGCCCGCCTGCCCGCACCCCTTTCTGCCAGGGGCTGGGCCCGTGCACAGCCGATACGAGTGCCGAATGGAGCAAGGCGGAGTGGTCCCTGTCACCACTGCTGTCCAGCCTGCTGATTGCTGTAGATGGTCAACCTGCTTGCTAGCCGTCGACTTTTCCTCTCCACCAGCGACGAACATGTAGCCCTCTGAACGGCCACCCCTACAGTTTTCTCCCTGCGTTTTGCTGGAGCGCGTCGGCGGCGCTGGAGTCTTGGCGGATTCAAGTTGCAGTGATGCAGTCGTGGATGACATCTGGGGAGGGGGGATGCCGGGGTCACACCGCAGAAGAAGCTAAATTGTGCAAATTGTGTGAGTCCAATCCGACGAAGGGCGCGGATGAGCTGGGAAGGGCGTCCGTCACAGTAGCCTCCCGGGTGATGGAAGGTGAGCCGCCCCCCCACGTCGTCCCCGCAGAAGCCCGACCGCCATCGACTTACCTGGAACGTAGCAGTCAGGGATATGTGACCGCGCACTAAACAGGGGGGATTGACCGCCCGAACGAGGAAGCCATGATTTAGCCGTCCATGTGGTTGCTGGCGAGAGACTGCAGCCTCACACCGGTGAATTTGGGAGGGGTAGCTGGGAGAGGGCTCTGAGGCGATGCGTGGCGGGCATGGGCGGGCAGCGATCACCCCACAGCAGGTGATTGTTCTGCTGCGCCACATCCAGCCGCCAAGCGCGGCGGCAGCGGTCAAGAACCTCTACGCATTCATCAAATGTGCGTAGCTCTGCAGTTCTTCGCTCGGCCCTACCCCCTTCCGCCCCCCCCCCTTTCCTGCTCGTCTTGGTCTGCGACGAATTAGGGCCCCATCTCCGTCTCGCGGGTCTCGCCGCGTGCATCGCGCGCTCTCTTGCACTCATCGACCAGTGCGGATCACCGTCGAGGCGAGTGTCGGAGTTGCAGGCGTGGTGTTTCAGGCGAGGCGAGGGGACGCTCCTTTGCGAGCTGCTCGCGCCTTGACATGCTGTGCGCGTGTGATTCTCAAACTCACTTTTGAAAGGCACCGCGTCCCGAATGCAAGCATGCCTCAGGCTGCGAACTGCGAGCTGGGCCGCGCGGAGCGCAGCGTGCGCTGGACAGGGATCTGGGATTTTGAACTCACAAAATTTCTGGCCGGAAAGTCTGAAGGGTTAAAACAGAGTCCCCATTGGTGGGACGCGCGGCTCTGTGAGGCATGCGCCACTCCAGGGCTCTAGGGTCGCCGTGCTGCTGCGCCAAGCCGCGTTCACAAGGGGCAGCGCAAGGCGAGAGGACATAGTGGAAGGTGGGAGGCTCAAGCACACGCCGCTGGTTAACGCTGCTGGTTAGAGCAGGGACTGAGCCGGGGAGGGGATGACGCGCTGACGGTCCACAGGGCTGGAGCAAATGCCTCCCCGAACGTGCCTGGGACAGCTGCAGTCGCTCCCAATCCAGGTGCCCCCTCTCTCCACCCCCCTGCAACCGCGAAGCGCCCCCCGCATTCCCCGAAGGGAAGTCGCGGCCTCTGAGAGCTGGCGCATCTCACCGTGCCACCCGCGTGCCAGCCCACGGTGGCGTCTGGGCGTCCTTCGACCCAGCGTGGAGTCTGCTGCCCTGGGCGCAGGTGAGAGGGTCGGTATTGTCGAGGATGCACTCGAACAACGTGGCGCAGATCTTGCAGCTTCTGAGAGACGAGGTCTGCTCCTCGCCGTGTGCCCGCTTCCCTCCCGGCCTTCTCCCTTCTCCCTTCTCTCTCCCACCCCCCTGCGCCCGCTATGTGCCCCGTTGCCTGCACCAGCGCGTCCCCCGTCCGCCCCCCTTCAGGCAGTTGTTGTGCGATGTTTGTACAGCCATGTAACCAGCAACGGGCAGCCTCCGTGCCCGGCCGCCCGCCTTCTCCCCTGCTCCGAGCAGCGCAGCGGTCCAGACTTGGCTGCTTGCTGCTGCACCGCCGGCATCTTTTTGGCATTTTTTTGGCATCTCTGTGACCGACAGACGACCCTAGGAGCCCCGTGGCCGTGTATCCTGAAGCCCGGCAGTGAGAGGGCCTCCTGGGATATGGCAGGATGTGGGCGAAATGCTGGGAGCTCTAGAGCCAAGGGTGACGGACCCTCTCACGCTCCTCCTGCCACCCACACCCTGCGCTCGTCTGCCCTGATTCCCTCGCCCCACGCGCACCGCTCGCCGCCTCCGTGAATGTGCGGCCCGCTCCAGAGCGAGGTGTCCAAGTTGGAAGTCAATTCCTTCGAGGTGATGCTGTATCGTACCCTCTGTCACGCCTCAGGGAGTTATTCACATCTTCGCAGGGGTCGGCCGGTACCCCTCCTCAGTTCTGCTCACAGGGATCTGAGCTTATACTTTGAAGCCTTGCATCAAAGTGGGGTGTGCCCTTGAGCAGGGCTGGAATGCATGCTGTCGGGCTCCCGTGTCATCAAGGGGCCCCTTGTGTCATCGAGGCCCTATGGGGGGTTGCGCTTGACACGTGGCGGCATCGGGGTTGCGCTTGACACGTGGCGGCACTGGGGTTGTGCAGTGTGTCGCTGTACTAATGCAGGTGCAGTCCATAAACACCAGCGTGTATTTGATGCAGAAGCTGGAAGCATCACAGGTGCGCCCTGCACAAGTAACCTCCCTGCCCTTGCTGCCTTCGCTGCGACTTTTGGTGGTGGCAAGCCGCGTTGTCTACAGGATGATAGGGCTCGGGTTGCAGGCAGGATGATGCCTGATTTGGGATGAGGTTTGGAGGACGTCTGACGCAGATTGCACTCGTGGTGCGAGAGATAAACCCAATGCTCGCAATTGCGATACTAAAGGCGATGGAATCGAAGGTGTGCACGTTACTGAGGCGCTTCCAAGCGGAACACCATCCACGCCTGCCAGAAGCATTTGCTTAGTGATGTTGTCGTACACAATTATGCGCAAAATAGTCGTGACCTCATTTAGTCGAAGTGGGCCGTGCCAAGCGGCGGATTGATACATATGGACTCAAGAGTGAAAACATGCGGGTTGGTTATGTACAGTTTGAGCTTTCAAGCTATCTGCAGTTCGTTCTGCGTGATGTTGAGGCCAAGGTGAAGAGAGGACAATATGCTCATCCCAAAGGATACACCCCTCGACCTGGATCAATGGCATCACCAAGAGGCTCTCCTAGATCGATATCTTCACCAAGAGGCGCTTCCCGGAGTTCAATTTATTCGCGCGTTATGATCTGAAATTCAGTCCAATTTTTTGGCAGTTTGCCTCGGCAGTCCAGTTGTTTAGAAATCACGGTGGTTCCCACGGCTACGACCTGTGTGCAATGCTTGAATTTAACGCGGGAATGAATATTGCTCCATTTTGAGAACTCCAGAGTTGCAATTCCGTAGCAGTACCGTGCATAACTATCCTGATATACTTTGTATGTTTGGAGATTTGGGAGTGCACTTTCTACATAAATTTTTGTGTGAAAATTCAAGTAGCCAAATGATGGCCGAATTCTAAAAGTATTACCTCTGTAATAATAATGTATGTCAAACATATCGTAAGGAGGTGAAGGGTGAGGGGAGGGTTGACTCGTGAATTTGATTGAAACTGGAGTAATTCAGGACGCTTCGGTACATGTCCATGAAATAACAGAATAAGTTAGTGCTCCTTTTAATTGTGCCCTCAGGATGGGGCTGGAAATGAGGGTGATCATCCTAGAGTCGTAACAATACATGCGCCTCGCTAAGTGCGCCACTCTTTGAACGATGCCATTTGTTAAATAAGGAAATGCGCCCATTAAACCGGGCCAATATTAGCCATGCTCGAGGTACACAATGGTAATTTACAGCAATATATTTATTGCAGTAAAGATCACCCAGTATATATAGAGCCCTATTGACTGATAATCAGGACAGCATATCCTTAGAAACGTTATCCCAGACTTGAATAGCAGACGTACGGCGTATCAAGAGTGTAATGAAAAGCGCGATGGGTTCCTGTTTGATTCCTCATATGCGAATTATATTTTGCATTGCTTACGAATACTAAACAGCCGTTGGATTAGATAGGAAAGACATCTAAGCCGTTATCGAAATCACGCCGGTATCTTTCTGGAATCTGTCCGCTTCCGTTCGCGCTTCTTAAGCGCTTTACACTTTGAAAACCTAGTGCGCAGGGTAGATTAATGAAGAGATTGACAAGTCTTCGCGATCTATTAGAAGCGAATAATGTTGAATATGGTATTCTGAACGCTAGGAAGCATCCCACCACAGATTCGGTGACTGGAAGCAGACCCCGGAGTCCCCACTTCGCGTGGCGGAAGCGGGAACCGGGATCCACAAAACGGCATTCCCTTCGGTATCCTGCCGAAGGGAACGCTAAGAAATAGTAATAACAACGACTGAAACATATTTTCAACGTTGTATGTGTGCATCTGTGTTTCATTTGGTCATTTGGTTCACACGCTTCGAGCCCCGCGGCACATCCGGGATGGCGCGTGTAAGTTACTAAATACGCAAACCAACGCAGGCAGTACGTCCATATGGGCTGTTGAACAAACGTTACTTGGGGCTTTGCGAGAAACCGATGGGAACAGCTGCATTCGTACATCTCTGGAGATGATGTAAAGAAGTAGCATGCCAAATCTTTGCGAGAAATTGGATTCACGCAAATCCCCAAAGTACGAGTGTGAGGACCTAAGCCCTCGACTACCTCAAACCTTCAGAATGCCCTTTCGACACAAATTGGTATGCTAATTCTGCACCTGCACGTTCCGGGGCGGCTGCATATAAGCAATCCCAATATTAACGCTATAATTATTTATAATTTTGACTGATATCCGTCGCGTTTTTACATATGATCTTACGCCGTAAGACGGTTCAACCTGAATTTGCATGCATATATACTCAGGTCTTATAAGCAACTGTCCTGCTCTAGATTTCATCTCATCGTCAGCAAAACGCCAGTTCTTTCATCGAGCAGATGCTGCCACCTCGTCATTGCATCAAATGCATGCAGCCTAGATTCACATATGTCGCAGGAGTAATCTATACGACTTGTCCTTTGATGGTCATTCTTAGCGTGCTTAATCTCTTGGTGCCCTTTTCCTCAGAGGAGCGGCCACATTGTCAGCATCTTCGTGAGCTTCGTCACCGAAGTCCTATGTGTTCCTCTTTTCATCTTTCCAGAGTGATAATCCTGACCGGCCAACTCAGCTGCTGAGGGGTCACCCAACAGATAATCTTCCGGGTTGTCTATTTCGATGGGCTTACAGGATCTTATGATGAGCGGAGATTCCCTTTCCATAGGTTGCAATATGTATGCCTTTCGTTCTTGTACCTTTGAAATTCCCTGATGAAGACGAGATTGCAGACTTGATATCGAACAATCGAAGGGCACTTCATCGTCAGTATATCGTCATCTTCATCGTCATCTTCCTTGATGAGGTCAGTGAGCTCCCTTGATGATGTCAGTCCGGTTGATACCTCGCCATTGGCAATGCCACCATGGTCATCAATGGCATCGGCATCATCCCTGTCCCCACTGTCATCGCTGCCAGCAAGCATGTAACCGCAAGCCTGCCTATATCCAGGTTGGCAGATACCATACTTGCGCCCATAGTATGGGGAAACTCTTGAAATCAGTGTCGGAGCTTCCGAGGATTGATAGCGGGTGGTGGGGGGGCGCAGCGGTGTTCTAGAAATACCCCCCCCCTAGAACTTGCATTTTGCCTTTGGGGGGTTAGCACCCCCCCCCTAGGAGTTGCTTTTTGCCGTTGGGGGGTCAGCACCCCCCCCCTAGAACTTGCACTCGCGCACACTGCGGGGCGGGCGGGAGTGCCCCACGGTACCACCATAACGCGCGCGGGGCGAGCGGGAGTGCCCCACGATACCACCATAACGCGCGCGGGTCGGGTGGGAGTGCCCCACGATACGTGCCCTGTGATACCACCATCACGCTCGCGGGGGACGGGAGTGCCCTACGATACCCCCATCACGCTCGCGGGGCGGGCAGGAGTGCCCCACGAGACCACCATCGCGCGCGTGGGGCGGGCGGGAGTGTCCCACGATACCACCATCGCGCGCGTGGGGCGGGCGGGAGTGTCCCACGATACCACCATCACGGGCGCGGACTAGTCACGCAAGGATGGTGGGGGTGGGAGTGCCCCGCGCTATCGCCTCACATGTCATATCATCATGCGCCGCAGGCGCGAATTTTTGAACATCGTTCCCGACTTTTTTGTTGAACACTGGAGTTATTCTGAGGCAAGGGGCTGTGCTCAGACACCCCCCTAGGACTTGCATTCTACCCTTGGGGGTGAGCCCCCCCGGAAGTCACAGAACCCCCTGCCCCCTGCTATCAATCCTCGGAAGCTCTCGAGATCAGAAGACTCGAATAAGGGCACGACGAACTCTTTCCCCTTCGTGGCGCGCCATCGAGAAATCATACAGAGCCTCTCTTACGCTCCCAGCGACGAAGTCCTATCGGGCATGCCAACTGTATGTTGCCAAGCTCCTCCGTATCGGACTTCGGGGTCTTCTAACATCGCAGTCAGAGGTTCAAAAGTGAACGGAGGGTAGGTTTTCGACTCTACTTCGCGGCTCCACTGGAAATGATCAAAACTTGTCACCAGAGCAAAGGAAAGTGTCTTGCTTTGTCTCCTGCTACAACTCCCCCCCTCTTAGCAATCAGAACTGCAGCGAGGTAGTTGGTTGCTTCTGCGACAGGAAGGAAATGATGCTTGGACAAACCATCAGTATGCGTGGTATGCGTACTGTAGTATACTTGACATGCTTATGAAAAGAATACCAAAAATCGAGGTGATGGAGTAGAGTTACTGGTAGTGGATAAACACCAGTAACAATTCCAGCACATTGTTGTCTAGGATGCGCCCCAGCTGATGCTGAGCAGTCTCCGGGTCAGCTCCCAGAACCTTGCGCTGTATACACTGAGTCTCAATTGTACATTGTAACAAAGGCGATGGAGGCGGTGTTGATGAAGTCCAGATACATGTATATGCTTCCTATAGCTGGTGCAATACATGCAGTAATAACAGAATAGTCGTGGTGGTAGGGAGCCTACTACAGTAATCGCCCATATTTAAGAATACAGGGGATTTTGGGCCAGCCAGCCGTACTCATCGAGTTGGGTACCCCCCCCGCGCCAGCACCCCCATTTTCTTAGCTTAACACTGTGTTCTCTTATTTCTTATTTCTTAACACTGTCGAGAGAAAAGCCAGCCAGCCGTACTCATCGAGTTGGGTACCCCCCCCGAAACGCTGGCTGCTTTCTTAACGTCGGGTTTTCTTAAAAGTGAGTGATTACTGTATTGATTATCTGAAGCTTGGATCAAAGGGAAACCTTCCCATTGGGTTTTGCAGAAACCGCAGTGCCGGTTGTGACTTAATAAGGAAGTCAATAATATGTGCAACGTGGCTGCGCTGATCACACGCCCGATCCGCCTGCCGCAAGTACATTACCCCAGTAGTTTTGCGATGACTGTACTCAGTACATGGAGGACTAGCCCAGATTGCATCAAAGTGCCCCTGCGCTTTGCGCTTGAACTCCCACTGCTGAACTTAATCTACTGCATAATTATGTCGGTTGACAGCAACGTGAATAACATTCGTGGAATTTTTCTACTGAAGTAACCAGTTTCGCTGATGGACACTACCATAATCCCCAATAATTCATACTTACTGGCGTATGTACTCGCAAGATGAGAGAGGGTGATGACAAATGCGTTGGTGGTAGAACGGTGCAGGCGTTGTTAAAAATCAGATTTCCAAGATCGTTCGAGCTTTCAGTCGTCTGTGACAATAAGAATAATGCAGCCGATCAATGTCTTTGAATTTGTGTTTTATGATCGAACTTTGAAATTTACCCAAAGTTTAGTTCTGATGCGATTCTACTGGGCTCATTTCTTCGTTGCATGCATTTTCGCGTTTGCACCTCATGCCTGCTGTGACTCTACCTGTTGTGACCCTGTTTGCTGTGACTGTGAACATGACTACATCCACGACTCAGATATGATGAGAGTGATAACGGCCAATTTTCAACTTTTGCATATCGCGCGGTTTTTGGGTGGGACCACGACTATCATATTACATTAGGTCTAGGACGAAACTACAAAGTAACATGCAGAAGCCCAATCTGACCTGAGAACTTATGTTTTCGTCATATCCCAAATAAAAAAAAATAGAAATATCATGAAAACGGCATTTTTTCGTTGTTTTTGGGCCCCAATAATCCAACGAGTGGCGAAAAATGTGATTGCAAATGCAAAGGGACTTATTTTAAATAACACGTATTATCGACTGGAACTTGTGGGTACCCTGAAAAATGCCCTGAGACGCCCATTATCAGCTCACCACTATAAGCATCATATCTGAGTCGTGGATGTAGTCACATCATTGCGCATAATCTTTCTACGATTGGCGTTGAATGTATATGCATATATGTGCGCAGGCCTAACGTTTTGCTTAAATCCAGGATCAGTGTTCGACCGCATGACGACCTTCAACACCGGCCAACCCCTTTCCGGTCGTATCCGCCATCTTCGACCGACTCCATGCTCAACGCTCACCAACCCTGGCTGCAAGCATCGCACGTCATTACTTTAGGTCCCACATGCATTTCCTATGTACACCTCCCATGTCCTTGGACCACTTGTATGCATACCCCGCCAAGTCCCCATTTCCCAATCCCCAAACGCTATATGCCTCATGTCCCATCTGCGCATGCTGAAACACATGCCCCCATGTACGAATACCCCTTGTGTATGCCAAACCGCTTGCGTGATGTTCCGCATCATCTTGCATGCCGCCCCCGCTTATGTTTGTATCTCGCATTCGCTGGTTTTTATCGTTTGCTATGTTTCCGCGAGGTGTTGTGCGGGATCCGGCGGGACTCCGGTTTCTCTCGCATATCTCCATGCACCGGGGATCCCCGCTATCCTTTTGCCTGGTTTGTCTTATTTGCATATTGCAATTTTGCATGCCATGCATTCGAACATAATTAGGCATGCCACAGCGTTTCGCACGCACTATCGGCTTTGACCTAATCTCCGCTCAAAGCTGCTAGTGCAACGTGTTCAGACCTGATGGGTAGGCCACCGTGCATTAGCATCTCCCAAGTATCGGGGGGTTCCCTTGAATATTGGTGCTACTTAGCAACAACACTCTGAATATTGGTGCTACTTAGCACCAATACCCTGATGAATATTATACTTGGTGCTACTTAGCACCAAAACTCTGAATATTAATTGGTGTTACTTAGCAACAATGCTCTAAATATTAATTGGTGCTACTTAGCATTAATAATACCCTGATGGATATTAATTGGCGCTACTTAGCACCAATACGCTGAATATTAATTGGTGCTACTTAACGCCAAAATACTCTGATGAATATTGATTTGTGCTACTTAGCATCAATACTCTGAATATTAACTGGTGGTACTTAGCACCAATGCTCTGAATTTTAATTGGTGCTACTTAGCACCAACATTCAAGAGAATCTTCATATACTACTTGATGAAAGATGCTAATTCCCTGTGACCAATCCAGTTCTGAACACGTGGCAAATCAAAATGCAAAAAATATCCAGCTCAGAAAATTTCAACAAAACACTGAAAATAAGCCGCCGTCGTGGAAAGCTTTAATGGGTCGCATCTAGATGTGTCAACAATATACATTTATGGAGTTATTGTTATGGAGATGAATATTCCGCAGATCCTGCGACTTCTAAAGATCCATATCCATAAACATTCAAGGAGATGGAATGTGGAGATAGGTTATGCAGATGGTTCATCTCAATAAATTTTCGATGATGGGCCAATCAGAATCTCCTTCAGGTTATATAGATGGATATGGAGATGAATTTCAGGGGCTAGTTATTGTGGAGGACCGGTGCAGAGGTGTCCGTGAGCACAAGCGGGGCCCAGCAGCGGGGCACAAGCTGGTCTCGTCTCATCACATGAGCGTCCAGGATATATCTTGGTAGAGGGGGGTGGCCCCGCTTATCGCCGGGCCCAGGGCATCAGGTCAGGACTCAGGAGCAAAGCGGAGCCTTACCAAAGCAAATGTTAGGCGATTTTCCTAGCTGAGGAAGGGATGGTCATTTTGATAGGGGCAAGAGGCGGGTGGCCAATTTGAGGGGGCTGTTGGCACGGGGGACCGTTGGGAGAGTGTTAAGCGTGGTGTGGGTGGATGGGTGGTAATGAAGTCGACACATGCTGGGCCCCTCAAAGCCCGGGGGCCCATCCTGGCAACGATGACCACTTACAACCTGCGGCATCTCATCAACTTCCCTGCCTACGTGGCGAGGTTGCTAGCTGTGCTGAGACTAACAGCGATTGATAGTTGTCGGGAAGGCAATGGCCGATTGGTGAACTATTCGCCACCAAGAGGGCTTGGGACACACAGGTATACGTGGGGAGGGGACCCCAAGTAGAAGCAGTGCAGAACAGCAGTTGCAGTGCAAGTGCGGAGTGCATTACTCAAGATCGCAGCTTACTCGCAGGGCGTCCAGCGCCAAAGCTTTACTCCCAAAGTGTGTGCTGAATCCTTTGATCCCAGGTATGGGTACATAGTGGCATCTTCTTTGGCTACGTAGTGCCAAAGTAATCGGTCCAAGGATAAGCCATGCCCGTACACATGTATCCTTGAGTAACATATGGTACACCTACTGCTAGTCCTTATTAGGGTGGACACGTGGCATTGTTCGTGCACTCAAGAGTCTAATTCTCCGGGTTGCTATTTGTGTCGAACACACTCTGCTTCCATTGACCGGCATGTCAACCCGCAGCAAAAGCGTTCAGCTCGCATTCCATTATTTGCAGCAAGGTACTCTACGCTGTCAGCTCTACCCGCGGTGCAGGCCACAATGGACGCTTATCTGCAGCTGTATTTTGATACTAATATTCGTCATCATCTTCTTCCATTTCTATCACATTCTTCAAGTCTCGCCGAGACTGGAGTAAGAGGTCACCCAACCCCCACCCTTCCCTCCGTCAACTCCTTGCAACCTATGCACTGTGTCGACTTTTGATGTTGCACAAAAACCTTTCTGCTCTCTCTGATCTAACGCACCGCATGACCCAGCCGCATGGCCCAAGCCGCATGACCCCAGTCGCATGACCCAAGCCGCATCACCCAGTCCCATGACCCAAGCCGCATCACCAAAGCCGCATCACCCAAGTCGCATCACCCAGTCGCATGACCCAAGCCCATGACCCAAGCCCATGACCCAGTCGCATGACCCAGCCGCATGACCCAAGGCGCATGACCCAGTCGCATGACCCAAGCCGCATGACCCAAGCCCATGACGCTGCCGCATGACCTAATCCGCATGACCCAGTCGCATGACCAATCCGCATGACCCAGTCGCATGATCCAGTCCCATGACCCAACCGCGTGACCCAACCGCGTGACCCAACCATGTGACTCAAGCCGCACGACCCAAGCCATATGATCAAGCCGCGTGACCCAAGCCGCATGACGCACAGCATATGACGCAAGCCGCATAACCAAGCCGCGTGACCCAAGCCGGGACCCAAACCGCATGACCCAAGCCATATGATCAAGCCGCATGACCCAAGACATATGACCCAAGCCGCATGACCCAACCATGACCCAAGCCATATGACCCAGTCGCATGACCCAACCGCATGACCCAAGCCATATGACCCAAGCCGCATGACCAAAGCCGCATGACCCAACCGCATGACCCAAGCCATATGATCAAGCCGCATGACCAAGCCGCGTGACCCAAGCCATATGACCCAAGCCGCATGACCCAACCGCGTGACCAAGCCATATGACCCAAGTCGCATGACCCAAGCCGCATGACCAAGCCGCGTGACGCAAGCCGCATGACCTAACCGCATGGCGCAAGCCGCATTACGCAAGCCGTATGACAAAAGCCGCATGACCCAACCTGCATGACCCAACCTGTATGACCCAGTCGCATGACCCAAGCCGCATGACCCAAGCCATATGATCAAGCCGCATGACGCAAGCCGCATGACCCAACCGCATGACGCAAGGCATATGACGCAAGCCGCATGACGCAAGCCGCATGACCAGGTCGTGTGGACTCTGCAGACATGCATCTTCACCAAGGTACCTCCATATCTGGCATATCCTCAAGCCGCATGAGCTTCCTCAAGGTTCATCCTGTTTTCGGAAAACCGAGCTAGCTCGCGCGGATCAGCCCACAAGTGATCAGCCCACAAGTTCTACCCAGTCCGAATACGGCGCCCAGCACGCAAGCAGCCGCACTCCCGGCCATATACGAGCAGGTGCCATGACCGGAGCTAAACGGGATGACGGAGGGCAGGGCTACCACTTGCACCCATGGTTGTGGTCAAGCCCTCCATCAGATGGGAGGGCAGAAGACGACGCCGAGGCCGTCGAAGGGACCCCCCGCGAGCAGCCCCCGGGGTTTGCAAGCGGTGGCTGATCGCTGTGACGTGAAGAGGTTCCCTACCTGTGTGCGCGAGGTGCGGCGATGTTTCTTTTGATTTAACCTCGCCTCCGGCCGACGCTGCCCTTGTGCACCGCTCTTGTATCTGACACGACCAACCACAGCCACCCCAGCCCCTCCTCCCCCCCCAGCCTTCCGTCCTGCCTGAGGGACGCACCGGACGCCGGAGAGCAGAGCTTTGGCGGCTCTTTGGCATCGACTTCCCATCAAGCACAACATGATTGGGATAGCCGGAGCGTGAGTGTGGACTTTGGAAAGAGTCGCGCGGGGAGTGAGAGACAAGCTGCCCTCGGCAACTCGACTGCGAGGGCAGAAGAACCGCGCTGAGCCAAAGGCTGAAAACGCGAGACAAGAGCCTTCTGGATTGGAAACCCCGCCCTCATCTACCAACGCTGAAATCTGAGTCATGCCTTAACGAAACGATCATCATCTATACACTTGCTGCGCCCGAGGACAGCTCAGACCTGGAGGACATCTCCCAACTCGGATCCTCCTCGTTTCCCCATCCTGAGCGTGGCGGGTGCTTCACAAATCCAGCTCGAAGGTACACTTTGCGGAGCCCCCACTGCACAGCAAGCTAGCTATACATGATGGGTGTACACCAACTATTCTGTTGTTGCCGTTGCTGACTATCGCCCTGACGTCGGGAGTTGCCTTCGGATCGTTTCCATGAGAGTTTCCCACACTGTTTGCTTGGCGATGAGATTAAACAGGTTCGCGTGTCCTGGGCATGCATCGATGCACCGTGCTCCCGGACGCACCCGGAGGGCCCCCTCTTTTCACCCTTCAGCAAGCACGCGCAGAGCTGTGTCGCGGCGATGTGGTGAAGCGCGGTCACCTCACATTCCCTTCCCGTTCGTCCTTTGCAAAGTTTCTTCTAAACGTCGTCTCTATCGCCTCCACCTGTAAGCCGACAGCACCTCATAAGCACGCACAACCCTGGCACGCCCCTCGGTGAAGCCCTCCGACATTGTCGCCGCCGCCGTGCTGCGCGCCATAACCGCCCCCAGAGGCCGCGCGGCACTGCGCATAGAGACTGCGACTGGAAGTGCCAGGAAACTCGCGATGCTTCACGGAACTTCGTGCAGCCCGAGGCGCGTGTGGGCGTAAGTCACCTCATCCCACAGCAACTGGTAGTGCTCATAGCGTTCCCAGTCAGTCCCCACCTGGGTGAACATCGAACGCCCTGCCCATGCCGTCACCCACATTATGCCACCGCGGCTAAACTCCGATTACCTCCTACTGCCAGCCAGTAGTTGCGCCCTCCGCGGAGGGACCCGTTGGCAAGCTGCAGGGCACTTGACTGATCACATTGGCCGAATGAGTCACGCCTGGAGTGTGGAGGAGTGAGCGCGGCGCGGCGCGTGGCGCGTGCTCGCACCGCACAGCCGGGCTCTCGGCGGTGCGTGCAATTGCCAAAGGCACAGCTGTGCTCCGGGTCTTGCAGTGCGAGGCGGATCTCCTGCCCTCCCCACCCCCGCCCCCCCCACCCCCACCACCAGCTACGTTTATCATCCGTCACAAGACGCTTGCACCTACTGAAACAGACACACAGGCCCCCTACATGTGCCTCCTGTGGTGTCGTAAAATCGTTGGGAACCACTAACGACACGATGTCTCAAAAAGATGGTCATGTGAGGGGACTTAATCAGGAGAGGGGTGTGATCACACATGGGGAAATTTCCCGACTTGACCAACCTACCTACACGTCGATACGTTTCCCCGCAGGGGGCCCCATGCATGAGGCTTCCCTCTCGATTTGATAAGCACGTCGATGCAAGAATGTACGCCGGCGGGCGCACTGATGGCACTAATAGTGAGTCCATCCGTGCTATCAGTGCGCCCGTCGGCGTACATTCCTGCATCGACGTGCTTATCTAATCGAGAGGGAAGCCTCATGCATGGCCCCCCCTGCGGGGAAACGTATCGACGTGTAGGTAGGTTGGTCAAGACGGGAAATTTCCCCATGTGTGATCACATCCCTCTCCTGAGTAAGTCCCCTCACATGACTATCTCTTCTACCAGAACTGCTTCGAGGCCGGGGAGGGGTGGGCACACAAGCCGGGCGGGGCGAGCGCACCGGAAAGCACGCCTGAAGTGCCAACGTGGTGACGCTCTCCAAGCCCTGCGCAGCACGCCCCCTCCCCGCACCCTCTCGCGACTGCCGCCAATCCCCGCTGTGGCTGCTAGCTCCCTCTGCAATCCGCCCCACCTGTGCACGCCACTGTCTTGCTCCGCCGACCTTGTGCGTTGCCCTCCGCGCGTCCCCGCGCCCATCCATCTCATGGTGTCATGCTGCTATCAGGACTCTCTACCCTTGCGCCTTCCAAGCTGCCGCAACTCAAGGTAGAAATAATTCCCTCCGCTCGAGCCCATGGTGATGCTGGATTCCTCTGTCAGCGTCAGGAGGCTCTAGGGCGGTCCGGTGGGGAGCGGCAGGGCGCGCACCGGGTTGCCGAATCCCGGGGTGTCGGCAAGGAGGCCCCCACCAGGCATCTGGAGCAGGGAGACATGCCTGTGAAGCCGCCCCCGAACACTCGTAGATGATCCGCAACCACCCTGCTACTCCTCACACCACTGCGTGATGTTCAAAGCTGAAACAGCAGGCCCTGGGCCTCTCCTGAGGGGAGAAGCCTCGAGGCCCCTGCCCGACACCCTGCCCGGTGTGGCTAGCGCGATCGCAGCTGCGTCCTTCGCATAGCGCCGGGCAGCCCACTCTGAGCCAGGCCGGCTCGTGGCATCGCAGGAATCCTTAGCCATCCCCGGCCATGCGCCTGATGTGGCGCCTGAGTATCGTGGCAATGAGCGAGAGCGTCGAGCTGGAGGGTACGGAGAATACGATTTGGGCGCGTGAGGCAGCAAGGGGTAGGGAAGGGGCTGCGGGGGGGGAAGCTGTCTCGAATTAGGGTGCTATGCACACCCTGGCGCACCTGGTTGTGTGGCGCCCACGACCTGGGGATAGCAAGACCCAACCCCAGACCCACCCAAACCAGTCCCCAGCCGTGAACATCCCGGCCGGGAACTCACCGTTGATTTCTAGCATGTTGGGCGCACATGACCGTTGATTTCTAGCATGTTGGGCGCACATGACCGTTGATTTCTAGCATGTTGGGCGCACATGACTCGACCCCAGAGGCCAGGGGGAGGCTTGCTGTGCTGCGTACAATGGAGTATCTACATTGCCCGAGAGTCCCTGAAAGTTCAAAGCGGGCTTCAGAGATGACGTGGACAGAGCAGTAAGCTCGCTGGAAGCTCAAGGCCCGATGCAGCCGCCAGCTTGTCCCCAAGCACCGCCCGGTAAGAGCATTTGCACTGCTCGACAGCCGCGCATGCAGGCATCTAAACAGTGGAGAGCGGGCGCAGTGAGCCGGGGGGTGCGAGAGGGGGGACCTGTGCGCGGAGCCACGGAGGCCACGGACTGCATGTTCTCCTGCATGCGCTCCCCCTCACTCTTCAACTCTCCGCCAGGCCGTACCCCGATTCCACAGGGACAAGGTACGATCCCATCTGCGCACCAGCTTAGGTGGCGGAGAAGGGCGGGCACTCGCGGAGAAGGGCGGGCACTGGCAGTGAAGGGCGGGCAGTGGCGGGCACTGGAGGAGCCGGGCGGGCACTGGCGGAGAAGGATGCAGGGGATGCTGGCAGATGCAACACACCACCAAGATACTGGCGGATCCCTTCCCAGCGCCGCCGCCACCGTCTCCTGCGGAACATACAGTGTAGACACGGATGCCGCTGTCGTCAGCGCAATGTCGAGGCGCAGAACAGGTGCATGTGCATCGCCTGCTGCACTCGTGCATACATCTACCCGTCTCGATTGCAGCTATCATCAAGAAGCCCATGTTGCAGGTTCCAGGTGCAGCGCGTGCCAGCAGCCAGCACCGAACCCACGCTGGTTCCGCTGGTATTGTTGGCCAATTCCGACTCTGGCAAAGACGATCGGACAGTCAAAACAGTATGTCCAGTTGGAATCGTTGGATGAGAGGAAGTGAAGCACATGCAACCGGAAAGCTCTCTGGAGTACGGGGAGACGGGACACTTTCTAAGGGACTCATAAGAGTGCGCTGCCCCCGCATACTATCTAAGGAAAGCGACCCCCGCATACCATGAAAGAGAAGTGGCACCGTCCCTGCTCACCGTAGCAGGAACTCGGCGCCTCTACACGGTTTACACGGTTCCATGTGTCGCGGTGGAACTGGATCATTACCAGGCTCCCCGCACTACAAAATGATTCAAGCGTGAAAGGGCAAAACAGAAAGGAGCACTTGGAGTTGCAAACGTGCAGCAGTGTCACCCCGCATGCACTGCCGGGCCACCACTGCAATGACAGATCTACGAGATCGCAGGGGACCCAGGGCACCATCGTGGACACACGGGAGCATCGCTCTCTCACCGAGAATGTTGACGGAAACATCAAAACTGCCGAATGGAGCTGGCGGCGTTTCCTTCCTGCCCATCACATCCATACAACTTACGCATTGGTCATCCAGTACCATCGCCCTTACGCCACACATCACCTCAGCTCAGCTAGTAGAATCGGCCAGGGAACACCTCGGCACATTTCCGAATGCTTCCTGGGATCAACCAAAGCGAATGGGTGCCACGTGGGCGCTTGCATGCTTCAGTCGGGTCAACACACAGTGAGCCCACCCTGGGTAAATAATCCTGCCCCTGTCACGAGCCGGCCTGTTCAGGGCAGGACGCACCCATCTTCCTGCACCGTAGGTTGAACCCGAAGTCGGTTGATCAGGCTCGATTTGCCGGCCCCACTCGGTCCTGCAAGTCACCTCATCCCCACGCCAGGCACCCTACTCCTCAAGAGGTGATGGCGCCAGTAGGGCGGAGGGAGCGAGGGGTAATAATGCCAGTAGGGCGGAGGAAGCGAGGGGTGATGGCGCCAGTAGGGCGGAGG